>OY744613.1:42604860-42709860 GCA_963556255.1 Allolobophora icterica
ATTTTTACATCTTCAATAAAGTGGAACAATGTTACAGATATTTTTCCTTTTTTACTGCTTTTCTATACTACTGTAAAATCTACTTGAATGTAGATATTACACAGTTAAAATTGCCGTGACATGTAGCCTATAATTATTGCAGTTTTCAATCACTGTATTTCTGCAACAAGAATGAATATTTCTTAACGGTCTCAATCCAGTTTAAGAAAATATAAAATAATTGCCTCATTGGAACATAGTTTTAGATATTTGTTTTCTCAAATATGCAGCTTCATAAATGTTAACCAAAATGCAATAGCTATAGTCTTGCATGATACAGGGCTATTGAAGTTCAAGTACTTCAGTAGTTTGTTCATTATAAATGTATTATGCTTCGTGGAATATTCGAAAATATCTTGAAGTCAGTTTTGTGCAAATAATTTTCTTTAAACTTGGAAAATAGTTTTTGGGGATTGGAAAAAAAATATGTTTTTAGGAATTGGTGTTTCAGAGATTTGCTACGCCCCGAGAATTACTATGTGGTTGTCTACAATAATTGCGCATCACAGATTAGGACCACTTGGTTCAAAATCTTAAATCAACAACTGTGGATCTTATAATGGATGCCTTTCTATGACCTGAATTGACAATTGGAAATTGTCTAGGTCTTAATTATTTTATAGGATAGAGGAAAGCCTTTAGAAGAAATTCAGGTGATTTAAGCTGGGTGCGTAGTAAATCCCTGAAACCCCAATCTGTTTGTATTCGACAAAGCTGGCCAAAAGAGTTACAAGCAGGTGGGATTAGGGGCCGTCCATATATTACGTACACAAAAATTCGGGAAAATTGGACCCCCTCCCCCGTCCGCAAGCATACTTTCTTCCCCCCCGCGTACGTACGCTTGACGCACCCCCCCCCAGAAGACCAGCTGCAGAAAGTGTCTCTCTGCACTTTAGGCCAGATCGAAGGATGAATGAGGGCCAATATAGACAAATTATAGGTGTCTCGTTCACAGCACAGAATAACTGCACATGGCTTTTATATAATGTAATAAAATGCCATTGGACGACTATAGGACAATACAGAGTTATAATGTGGACATAGAGTTATAGAAATTTAGTTTGCGTACGTACACATTTTGTCCACCCTCCCCCCCCGTCCGCACCCGTACGCAAAATCGCCAAAATCCGACCCCGACCCCCTAAATGCGTAGGCCTACGTAATATGTGGATGGCCCCTTAGAGGGCAGGTACTAAGATGGATTCAAAGCTGGTCATCAGGTAGAAGCAGTGGCGTAACTAGAGTCAAAGTGGAACCCGGGCAGCTGCCCAACTCAACATTTAATCATAACTATGATAATTTTAAGTAGGATTGCCCGATTTGGATAGTTACTCTGAATTAGCACTCGCAGCTCAGCTGTAGCCTGTAATGTAATGTAATGTAATGTCACAGACCATTTATACAGCGCCTTTAGGTATCTCACAGAAGCGCTAAACACGAGAGCATGCGTGATAATGTAACTAAGTATCCAGTTATATAAATGACACCGTATCAATTAATACAGTTTAATGATAATTATTATTTGTTTATGTTCATGTCTGAAACGATTATAAGAATCATAAGCTAAAGGTTAATCTAATTAGTTCTCGATAAAGTTACAGCAGCAGGCGCCGTGTCTGATCACTACTCCAAAATATCTCCATAGGTAAACATGTAATTTAGGTTGAACCGGGCTATGCAGTTCTCCTTTGGAATTGGAAATGTCATCGGGACACTTCTGTAGAGGTTGAACTTGTTTGTGCAGTTCACTTCTTGAGTTAGTAACGACGCCGACGTCTGATGGTGGTGTAGGCCTATTAACTTGGTGATTAGTTATTGAATTTGATGTAGAAGAAGCTGTGTCATTTGATATTTCCAAGCATGAGGCATCCGCTTTCGTCCTTTTTGAGTTTATAATAAATCCGAGCGCAGACAACTTTTGCGACCCAGACGATGCTGCTGCCAACTCTTCATTTTTTCGCTTCTTTCTTTGGTCTAGAGTAGCTGCCATGGTTAAGCCAGAAAGAAATTAAATTAAATTAAGCGCAAAAATTTTATATTTTGACAATTGTTCCATCTGATGACATGTAGCCTACGCTGTTCAAAAGTGCAAGAACAAGGGTTACAAGGCCGTGTGGGTCTCAGCCTCTCTGCAGTTTGAACTGTAGCCTGTATATAATATATGATGGATGCTTAATAAACACAGGGCCACAGCCGCCACAGATGCGTGAATATTTCGGTCTTCGCGTGTGGCGTCTGTCTAGGCATGAACTTCTATATAGATAGGGGTATCCATATAGAAGTTTATAATCTAGGTCACCCTAATATGCCGAGATATTTGACCCGGGTCGACCTGTGGCAGAAGGGAAGACTTCTGCAGCAGTACACGAAGATACGTTCATCGCATGCACACAAATGTACAGCATGATTCTCCCTTCAACGTACAACCAATGCCTACACTTTCACTCGGCTCCAGGCTAAGACATACCTGAAACAATACGGTATCTCCTTTCAGTGCCTTATTCCTCTCTCTCTCTCTCTCTCTCTCTCTCTCTCTCTCTCTCTCTCTCTCTCTCTCTCTCTCTCTCTCTCTCTCTCTCTCTCTCTCTCTCTCTCTCTCTCTCTCTCTCTCTCTCTCTCTCTCTCTCTCGCTCTCTGTGACCGGCTTTTCGTGCTTGAAGTAGCCTCGGTGGGGAGGGACGGGACGGGGCGACCGGGCGGCGAAGGCAAGTCGACGCGGTGAGCTGATGGCACATCTGTTCGGTATCGTTGTTTGTCTGAAGCAATGTAAAACTCAAAATTAAAATTTCTCAATTTCACGATTCCGGGCTTGCTCAACCCGGGCAGAATGATTCCGGGCTTGCCCAACCCGGGCAGAATTAAATGCAACCCGGGCACTGCCCATAATTGCCCGGGTGTGGTTACGCCACTGGGTAGAAGACTAAAGGTGGGCATTGGTGATAAACATTCTGGATGGACGACAGTGCTAAGTGGAGCGCCGCAAGGATCAGTACTTGGGCCACTGCTGTCCGTACTTTATATTAAAGACACAGACGATGGGGTTTTATCTAAAATTTCTAAGTTTGCGGATGATACAAAACAATGTAGACCAGTGGATAATGAAGAAGAAGCAGAGAATGTTCAGGTGGTTACAAGACTGGCAAATGCTCTTTAATTTGGAAAAGTGCTCAGTGATGCATATGGGGAAGAGAAACAACGAGTTTTCATATGAAATTGAAAGTGAGTGATAAAGAAAGGGACTTCGGAATGATTATGCACAAGAGTGCAAAACCTTCGAGGCAATGTGCTGAAGTGTCAAAAAGGCTAATTCAACGATAAAAAGGACAATAGTCACCAGAGACAAAGATACAAAAATAAAGAGACAAAGATACAATAATAAAGAGACAAAGATACAATAATAAAGTTGTACAAATCACTGGTACAAATCACTGGTAAGGCCACAGTTGGAATACTGCATCCAAGTATGGAATCCACACCTGAAATAGAACATGGAAAAACTGGAGAAAGTGCAAAAAAGCCACAGAAATTATGTGGGGCTACAAGAATTTGAGCTATGAAGAAAGGTTGAAAAGATGTGGACTTACAACATTGGAGAGAAGGAGGAGCAGAGGAGATGTAATTGAAGCTTATGAGATTATAACTGGAAAGGAAGCACTGTAGTGGGAGAGTTTCTTTGAATTAGCACCAAACAAGGCAACACGGAGACATACAGTAGGTATAAATTATTTAAGAAAGCAAAAGGAACATCAGGGCAGAAACTCTTCAGTTCAAGATTTTGTAGACCTGTGGAATGGGTTGGATGATAGTAGGCCTACTGTCTCAGTGAACACTATAACAGCTTTTAAGAAGCTTGGAAAATTGGGCTAGCCTGTTAAACGTTCCAGGTCAATTTGCAGTGGTTCTAACACAGACTGCACGTATTTTGAACCACTTAAAACCCTTGTTATGTTATGGTATGTTTGTGTGGCGCTGATATAGGACCAGCATAGCATTCCTTTGTTATGACGGATCCCTAAAATGGCGGTCGAAAATATGATACGGTTTGACCACAGTATAAATAATTACACAGTACGTCGACTCCCGGCCGATGCAGCAGTCAGAATGTGTGACCGACCGCCATTTTGAAAGTGGGACGCTTACACGCGATACACCGGAAACCATCACATCAAATATTTCTAAACGTCACAACATTGAGGACTACACGCCAATACACCGAAATCCATCACATAAAATATTTTTTAAACGTTACAACAACATTGAGGACTTCATTAGAATTAAGTTAACAATATTATTTTTAATGTTAATGTCGACTTAAATCTATAATTCAAAATCTCACTTTCAAACTGGCGTCACGAGAAAAAAACTAGTCAACAGGCAGCAATGGGAGTCGACGTAATGCGTAATTATTTTATACTGTGGTTTGACGGAGACTTCAAGAAGCGCCACTAGAGAGCTAGGCGAAGAGTTCTTGATATTTGTGATCCTGTCTCTAAATCTTTCAAAATTGCGTAACTTGATTTTGGATTAGAAGGCAACAACGCTGCACCTACCATTTATTTGATTATGTCCCTCCAAATAAAAGTACTTTCTTCACCAACATTGTAATCTCGTCTGGTGATTAGAAATGACTAACGTTTAAGCCGTTATTAATACGATGTCTTTGGTTTAAACTAAAGTACGTCATCAGTTAGTCACCTCTAAATATATGCTCAATGGTCATGTTTAAGGGTGTTTGAAACAAACCATAGATATATAATGGAAGCAAACAGGTTTCATCGCTTCCTTATTCTTCAGTATTGCAATAATTATATTATTGTCTTATTATTTTAGCCTGATACCAATGCCTGGTTTTGTTTAAATACGAAAAGTTTCCTCGTACTGCGAGAATAGCGTTTTTATTGTGCCATGGTGAGACGATCTTTCGGTATTTATGCATGACCTTATGTTAGTATGTTTAATTGATAAGTAAGCGAAAAAATAGCAGCCACGAAAGACTACTGTGGTGTCTTAATAGTGTTGGATCGACCTGTCAGTTCGTTCTACTTCTTCCTATTGAAATTGTAACACGGGTAGTTTGAAGCTGTCAAAGCTCCTTGCTTGTGGACATCACTTGGGAGATTTACGATCTGAAAAATGCTTTATGTGCGCGAGTTTGTTATGTGTCTACCCGAATCCCCGAAATCACACTCCCGACATTGTGTAAAATGCAATATAATAAATTATACCAAGTTCCGGAACTAAATTTTTGACCAAACGTTCGAGGTCCAGGAAGTAGTAGGCACTAGTCAGCTAATGTATAGTAATAATTTTCGCCTAAATCCCCACAAAACGTGTGAACTGGTAATTTCTGCTCGAAAGAAAGTATACCCCCCAATCATTCTGGGAGCAACCCGTGTCTCTTCTTTGCGGGTCTTAGGAGTCACAATCTGCTCCGACCTTAGAATGAATATTCATCTTGACAAGGTCCTACCAACCTCTTCATCCTCACTCTGAGTCCTCCGATCTCATGGCTTTCCACCTAATATTTTGCAGGAAATAGCAATGGCCTTCCCCATAGCTTCTCTGATGTATGCTTCCCCAGCCTGATGCTGCTACAACCAAGTGGGGGACAGGAAGAGGACTGAGCAACTAATGAGAAAAATGTGCCGTTCTGGCCTACTATCCCCACCAATTCTGATGAATGCTTTCTCAAGGCAGCTATAACAGACCCTGGCCATGTTCTGCAACCTTATTTTCTAGCTGATCGCAACATCCCTTATTGCATTTGTTCAAGGCACATTGTAAAGCAATACTTCTCTATGCATGTGAATGTTTTGTGTTTACCAAAAGTGAGTATGCAAGGTTGACAAATGCTTGAAATAGAATATTTTGGAAGCTTTCTAAAGTGAATGAGAGTAACTGTTTGAGGAACATTTTCTTGTGTGCTGGATGTTTGCCATTGCAGTCAGACGTCGACATGAGACAATGTTCCTTTTTATCAAAATTAAGTGTCAGTAACAATAAGATTTTTACCGAAATGCGTGCTTTGTTTGCACAACATCAGATAATGATGCTTTGTGACAGTTATGATGTTCAACAGAATTGTAGTAGTGGTTACTTCCATGCGAATGTTAGTGCCAGATTTTTTGCATCTTAGTTCTTTGTGTTGTTGGTACATGTATGTTCTGCTGCCAGGTTACATGACGAAATAAAGTTTATATAAATTATGTATATAAATTCACATTACCTGATAAAAATGACAAAAAACTTTATCTCCCGAATGCTCTACAAAAACATTTATTTAGTAGTTTAGCCACTGATGCTTTTTCACATGTATACTAAATATTTGCATCCATTAATCTGTTGTAGTGTTCATTACTAAACTGTTGTTTTGATTCATAATCAATATAACTGTCTTTGTGATGCTGTGTGATCGCATCGCGTCTGTGTTGACGGGAACTTTCAATAAATGGAAATTTTTTCGTTTGATTCTGGATATTGACCTAATAACAGCTTGATTTTGGCGCGTCATCAGGTGATGCTTTGTGCATTAGTCACCGGCGCGATGGAAGTTATGAATGAATGAATTAATCCCTTGCTTATATATGGAATATATCACAAAAAGTTAGATTAAAAAATAGATTTGAAAAATCCTTGGAATTTAAATTTCAAAGTTTGTAGTTTTGCGGATTTGTTGCGCCCACAAATTTTGTGACTTGCCAAAACTGCTCCCACCACGCTAGTGCAGTTTTTCACTTATGCATTGCTTTTGATGTCTGTCCACAGTTAAGAATTTCATTATGCTATTGTAATGGACGGGAGGTGACAAGTTACCGAAGACAGTGGAGATAATTTATTCATACCTATCACTGCCAAATGGCAAGTAGCAGAAACTGATGATGATGATGATGATGATGATGATGATGATGATGATGATGACGACGACGACGACGACGATGATGATTGCCTTTCCATAGAACAATAAAGGTCTTATAGAAAATTTGAGAGATTAAGTGTTGATTGTGCTATTTATTTCAGACTGGAAGCCATGACTTCCTTTAAAATCGCAAATACATCTCTAGTGCATCTTTTGCACGATCACATATACACCCACCCAGCCAACAACTCCTTAGTCTGCCTCAATGCTGGGGAGAAGTTCCATCTCGTGGAAAAAGTCTCTGACAACTGGTGGTCGGTGGTCCGAACAGAACAAGACCGCCAGCTGCTCTACGTTCCTGTATGCTATGTCGAGGAAATCGAGGAAATCCCACGTGGAAAACATCCGGATGTCAGTGTTGGTTTTCCTGGAAAGAGGGAACCACCACCGAAACCGCCAGTGAAGCCTAAAAACCTTCAGGGGAAACGTGATCCACCACTGGAGGCAAATAAATCCTTTCCAGCCTTAACGGACAAGGCACGGATCGAGCTGTTTAATATTCTGATATCAGAAAACGATGGGAAATCGAAAAGCCGAGAGGTGAAAAATGAGACGGGGTATAGAAGCAGCGATGACAGTGAGTTGGAGAAGGAAAGTGGAGCAGATGGAGATGTGGCGTTTGCAGAGCGTTTGGCCAGTGATAGAGATGTCTTTGATGAAAACAGTGGAATTGCGGCGAGGCATGGATATAAGGGCAGCATGCAGAGTCTGGATTTAGAATTCCTTGACGACTGTGAGGTTGTTGAGGCATCGTTAAATGACAAGGTGAGCTACCACTGCTTGTAATTCATGCTTTTTAAAGTTTTTTTATAAATGCTATTATATTTATCAGTTTCTTATGCATCTATTTGTATAACCCAGAGGTGGGCAATCTACGGCCCGCCGAAACGTTTAATGCGGCCCGTGAGACCTTCTGCTACTAAGCTGCTAGTTCAACATATATTTTTGTAAAATGTACATAATTGTTAGTAAATTCTTTGAAAATTTACAATCTCAGTATACAGATGTCATATTTTAATAATAGTATCAATTAAAGATTAATCAATTAATAAATTATTAATTACTTTTCATAATATTAAGTAATAATTAAGAAATAATAATAATAGTATCACAGCATATTTTAAAAATTACACTGTAATGCTCAAAATTAGAATGAACTTTCGAACGCACTTCTTCTTCTCACATTCCTGAAAATTTAGTAAACCGTTGTTGACAAAATTTAATGTAACGTCTGCTGCGAAATTTTAAAAGTTTCGATAATTTGTTGTTTATTCACAATTAGTTAATATTAAGAAAATAATTTTAAATATTAAGATTAATATTTTGAAAAGAGAAATGAGTGCACCGCCAAACTTAAAAAAGAGAAAAATTGAAGACGAATGTAGGACATTTAACGGTACTTGTCGGTTTCACGACCACCAAAAACACCACAAGATGAAGTTAACTTTATATTTCACGTTATTAAACTAGCAGCGGGATGAACGATTAAAATGTTAATTTAAACTGGAAGCGGGATGAACGATTAAAATGTTAATTAAACTGGGAGCGGGATGAACGATTAAACTGTAAATTTAAACTAGATACGGGATGACAATTAAAATGTAAATTAAACTAGATACGGGATGACGATTAAAATGTAAATTAAAATGGAAGCGGAACGAACGATTAAAATGTAAATTAAACTAGATACGGGATGACGATTAAAATGTAAATTAAAATGGAAGCGGAACGAACGATTAAAATGTAAATTAAACTGGAAGCGGGATGAATGATTAAAATGTTAATTAAACTAGGAGCGGGATGAACGATGAAAATTTGGTGGTCGTGAAACCGACACGATGAAAATTTGGTGGTCGTGAAACCGACAAGTACCCATTTAACAAAGACTGGACAACGAAGTATTTTTTCATTGATATTAAAAATAATGCTGTGTGTTTAATATGTCGGGAATCTGTCGCCGTTTTCAAAGAGTACAATCTCAAACGACATTTTCAGACGAAGCATGGCAATTTCGGAAAAAATTTAAGTGAAACCGAACTAAGGCGCAAAGCCGATGACATGGTGAGAAATTTAAAACAGGAACAAACAACTTTTACCAAGCCGTTGTCTGTTCAAGAAGCTGCAACAAAGGTCAGTTTTGTTATTGCGCATAAGATCGTGAAGAACAATAAACCGTTTGTGGAATTATGAAAAAATAGTTAAGGAATCTTTGCAGTTACAGAAATCTCATTAAATATTTTTAAACTTCAGTATGCATGTAACGAACAACTATTAAATTAACAACTATAAACAGACCAATACTATGGCTATGTCGCTATGCCTATGGCATCTTTCTATATATTCTATGGAATCTATGCCATAGCTATGGCCATTATGTCATTAAAATTTAATTTGAATTTGTTATAAATGTGTTAAAGTATAGTCCCGATTGCTAAAAATTATCATGCGGCCCTCCCAATTTTTTTAAATTCTCATGAGGCCCTCTGCACAGAAAAGGTTGCCCACCCCTGGTATAACCTGTATTGTTAACCACAGTGCGTTTGCAGGTGGTATAATATTACTTATTACTTGCTTACCACTGCTTGTAGTGCATGCTTTTTAGAGTGCTGAGTCAGTCAGAATGTAGGTAAGGTAATGGTTGTCCGGATTAAGTCTGTCACGTCTGTCACGTGGTGGTGAGATTTGTATGTTGGCGATAGGTAAAAGTAGTTTGTCAGAGATTGGTAAAATAGTCTGCCTTTATACTCACATACTGTATATATGTATTGTATAGGTGCCTTCTATTTTGGAACTGTCTTCCTGTGTCTGTGCGTTCTGCTCAGTTGCTTGTGTCATTTTGTTCTCATCTTAAAACTTGCCTTTCGAATTGCTTAAGTCCACGATAGGCGGCCTCTCTGTTTTACGAATTGATCTTCTGGATAAATCGACCTGACTACAGCTTGGTGCTGGTGTGTCACCTACTTTCAACTACTATTATCTCTGTAGAGCCATCCCCACAGTCAGATCTTTGGTAAAATTTATTTTTTATGGTTGAGCCTCTGTGTAGCACTCGTGCAATCTATGTTACTGACCTCAAGAAATGGAATTGCCTACTAACTCACTGTTTCTCATTGGCTTTCAAACATCGGATATATATCTCATATTCACCTGGTGACTGACTAACTGCGCCTCCGATTCCCATTTCTATGTGACTTTGTGCTCGTTAAAAATTTTTCTTGTAATTATAATTATAACACGTTGTGCATTGACTGCCAATTACAATTACAGTCTTACATTACATTACAACATGTTTTAGTCTCCGGAAGATGGTGCAGCGCGACATTACGTGAACACAGAGTTACTACATGTCCAAAGCCAACAGTCCAGTCTTCCTCCCTGGCCTCCAGATGGCGCTGTGCCACTGAAAACGTATGAAGGTGGTTACGAGAGTTACTGTGATAGCGTGTCCAGCCGAACTTATTACTACAATCATCTCACTCAAGAGAGGAGTTGGATCCTGCCTCGAAAAGTCTCGCAGTCTGCAAAGGAAACCGCTGCAGCCGAGGTTGGTTTTTAAAGAATTTCATACAGTAGGTGAAGGTGGAACGATGGCAACTTATTGTTGTATGTTTGTATGCATGTATGTTGTATGTATGACTTTCGTATGTATATATGTATGTGTGTTTGTATGTATCTATGTTTGTATGCATGTATGTTTGTATGCATGTATGTATGTACATGTCTAAGCACTTACTGTATAAAAATCATTTTAAGAACCCCACAAAAGCACTTACACCGCTTTCTAGCAGGTCTAAAAAGGTGCATCTCTAGATGAGCTGAAAGTGTTTCTGTGGGAGCCGATTTCTAATTTCAAGCTGAAGAGTGTATGTATGTATGTATGTATGTATGTATGTATGTATGTATGTATGTTCGTGGATGTAAAATTTGGAACGTTTAGTCTTCGTGTAAACAAACTTGCATAACTTTCAGTAAGATGGACAATTACTTTCTTATGTAATGCCACGTAAAGAAATTCAGAATTGAAGGCAATATGAAGCTTAACTAGTACTGTACGAAAAGTGAGTTTTATTAAACATTCGTATTACGTGTACTAACTGGGCATGTGCCTATAGTTTTTACTAATGCCCCGCTCTGTTGTCACGTACTGTTCTTATTCTTACTTGGCCAATGTTTCGTATCTGGCCGAATAGTAAAAAACGCTATTTGGTACAGCTATAGTGTGTATGTATGTATGTTTGTATGTATGTATGTATGTTTGTATGTTTGTATGTATGTATGTTTGTATGTTTGTATGTATCTATGTTTAAAGGTACTACTTTGTTGTGTTGTGTTGCTGATACAATATACTATACAATAGAAATAGATATTGTGACTTATGAAGTTCAGAAGTGTATTGATAACTGAGCAAATTAAGAGCCAAAAACAGACCGAGAGAGATGAGGTTTAGACCGGAAGAGATAAGTTGATGGCTATGGGTACATTGGGTAGATGAATTGATGATAGTTATGGCGATGATGGCTTCATGGTGGTTGCTATGGGTATTTATATAGTGAACATTTGTATGAAAGTTCAGTTTTAAGCAGAGAACAAAGTGACACAATTGTTCTAGCTGAGTGAACAGATACGGGAAGGATATTCGAAAATCTATGGCCAGCAGCTGAAAAAGCTAATTCACCAAAAGCAGTTCTAGTTTCAGCTATGACCAGAGAAAAGTGGTCAGATGACCTTGTTGAATAGTGAAAGACTGAGGTATAAGGACCTCATGTTACTATACCTTATCTCAATCTGACTGTCTTATCCTCTCATCTTGCTTACCTTATATTTATAAACTTATTACTCCACCTTTGCCTATGTCATAGGCTGAAAATAAAGGATTTTGGGAAGCTATTGAATTAGCTATTGAATTAGAAATTTGTAAATTTCTTTAAATGCAGGATGGGTCGAAGAATGGCTTGAGTGCGGTTTCCTCTCTTTGGAAGGAAGAATTGAATGCTAGTGGAGATACTGTCTTTGTAAATCAGATAAATGGTGAAAAGGTGAGATACAGTTATTCTATTCTTATAATGTGGTCATGGAGTTTCATGTTAAAGGTAATAAAGGTATGAACCACTGAGTTTAAAGTTACTCACTATTGAATTTCATGTTGAAGGTAATAAAGGTATGAACCAGTGAGTCTCATATTGAAGGTAATAAATGTGCTAATCATTAAGTGTGATGTTCACTGTTGAGTTTCATATTGAAGACCTGTAATTAATGTGCTAATAATTTGGTTTAACATTACTCACCAGTGAGTCTCGTGTTGAAGGTAATTAATGTGCTAATCATCAAGTTTAATGTTCACTGTTGAGTTTCAGATTGAAGGTAATTAATGTGCTAATCACTGAGTTTAACATTACTCATCATTGAGTCTCGTGTTGACGGTTATTAATGTGCTAATAATCGCGTTTAATGTTCACTGTTGAGTTTCATATTGAAGGTAATTAATGTGCTAATCAGTGATTGTAACATTATGTTCTCTCTTGTTGAAGGTAATAAATGTGCTACTCGTTGAATTTGAGTTACCCATGATAAAATTTCCTGTTGTAGGTTATAAAAGTACATCCTTATTTCTGGTGACTTCTATTAGCAAATACCAGTACTTCATTATTTTAACCTCTGCTCTGGATGGGAATCTGTCACTTTTTGTTCCCATCAGTGTTGATTTTTCTACATATCTCTGCTCTTATCTGTTTATTGATGAAAGTTTTGTTATTAATGACTTTAAGGTCCTTTGTGCTACGTTTGACTGCACCTTTGTAAAAAAATGTACATGAAAAGGCATTATATTGTCTAGATACTAATTGACTATGCCCGTTATAATAAGCTGCTGTCATGCTGTAAGGTATTTATTTTAAATTATGGACATTAGACACACTTGTCTGTGCTGTTGATCACTATAGATTTAAGTGGTGCACTAGAAATATGGTGTTGAATTGTATCGTATTATGCAGCCTGTGCTATATCCCAGATGAAGTGGAAATAGTAGAAGAAGAACCATTTTGTGTGTAATTTTAATCAAGCATCAGATTGTTGTGAATGTATTAAAATTTCAGTGGATTCGATTATTTGATCATGAAAGTAGGGAATACTTCTTCAACGATGAAACCCAGGAATCCCGATGGGATCTGCCAGAGGTAGAGTAGTAATTACTCTTTTCAACTGAGTCTAATCTAATATAATCAGGAAAATTCTATGACACCATGATTGTGATGCACACATCATCAATAGATTGTTACGTGTAAGCAACAGCACAGACCAAATCGCAATTCTTTTTAAAGTGGATTGCAACAGTTATGGGCTTTTTCTCAGATGGCTATAATGTGTGAATTTTACTAAATTATTATTGATTGACAGAAGTTAGACAGAATTCCTTAAATAATTCCACTCTGCACTTGTTATTTCATTTCAGTCCGATTCCACTGATGAACAAAAATTCTGCGAAGACTCTGACCAAGATATCTATCAGGTGAGTCTAGGTCTGAGTCAGAGTTAATTTCTTTGAAGAACTGCTACACAAGAGATGTACCAATCCTACATAGTATCATAATAGTGCTATAATATGCGTGTGTGCGTATCAGTGTATGTATGTGTTTATTGCTATCATCTTTCAACTGTATTTGGAAATTTGTTGATTGGGCTATATGCATGTCTGCACAAGCTAGCCGCTAGTTATCTGAGTAATGTCTCCTAAGTGATACGTCGTTTAGGCTGGTGCAGAGAGTGCCTTGAATTATTTTTCTGGAGTGGGGCTATATAAATTTCCGTGATATATAAATAATATTTATTTAACTTTATATTGTTTTCATACAAGAAGTGTACAATTATCCTAGAATATATGTTGATATCGATCGGAATTTCTGTTCCATGGTTATCACGACATAAAATGATTCTAGTCGGTCACCTTAAGGTGAAACCACAGAGCTATTGTAAATAAATCCAGCTTAATGACTTCCATAGCACCTTACTGCACAAGGCATTGACCTTGGGTCATTTAAAGTGAAACTCTAGTTAAGAAGTCCTGATCCATGGGAGCATACTGGTCAAAATCCGATGGAAAAGGGAACCCAGTGCAGTCAGGTTACAGAGTAGGTAAGCCAGTCGGAAAAGAGTTTAGACCTGGAAAGGACCAGTTAAAATCCAAGCAGCCATTTGCTACAAGTGATGGGTTACAGTGGTTCAACAAATATTAATTGCTTTTTTTGTCAATATCTGAAAGATATTATTTCTGCATTGAAGCCAAAGAAAATGTAAAACACATTATCTAGGATAATGTGAAATGGCACACTTTACCTTGTCCTACTTTACAAAATTTTGCCTTGCATATTTCACATTGCCATACCTCACGTAAACTTCCATTACCATACACTTATTTTATGTGATGCTTGCAAGAAATGTAACTTTAACTCTTCAGAAAATATGTAACTATTCTTGTAAAAACATTCTGTACGGGTAAAACAATTATAAATCACAGTTTTTCTTTAACAAAAGTGGTTTTGCCAGCATTACCAATATTGAATTTTTGCACCTGGGTAAAATGGTCCCTCATTCTTTATAAAATTGACTTGGAACTGACAAATCTGAAAAGTCTTGCCCTCTGGTTGCTGGATATTAATATTGTTTTCTTTCAAGTGTATATTCTGGGCACATCTACAGTTTGGAAACAAACTGATTCCCAACTGGAGTTACATGCATACAGGTCTCCAAGTACTTACCGGCATACATGTTTGAGAATATTTTATGACAAAGGAAAAGCAACTGGGAGCAAGGTAAACAGTTGATAATAGAAATCAATATTGACAGTAATCCTGAAAGTGAAACACAGCGTACGTTGTGAAATTGAAAATAATGATTTAGTGTTCTTCTCCAGTTTATTACAACCCCCACATATGTCGTAGGTCAAAGCGTTGACTCGGCCTTGTCTCAAGTTACAACCACATGTTAGGAAATCATCTACCAGTATCTGACTGATCGAGTCAGATGATCTCCAGTGATCCTGGCCTTTTGGTGTACTTTCAAGCAGGATATAGTATTTCTCATAATTATCTGCACTTTAAGTTTGACAGCTTTAACACACGCAACGCTACAATGATTTATCCAGCCATTTGGCGGCGATGGGTACGAATAAATATTCTCCATCGTCCTCAGTCATTTGTCAAGTCTACTGCCCCTTTAGTGTTACTCTAAGTGATGTTGTTATATCTTCATTTATATTATCTATCCAGCATAGTCTTGGTCTGCCTTTGTTTCGTTTCCTTCGAATCTTGCATGTAGTGCTCTGTGTGGGATTTCATCAACTGGCATTCTCTACATGTTCAAGCCACCAGAGTCTTTGTTGAACGACTTTGTCTAGCAGATTTGATTTATAAAATTAGTTTAATCAATTATTAATATGCTTTAACCGAATCTAATGTATTTTGTTAGTTCCATCGACATAGTAGATGGGAGTGCATTGAGTGCAGATTAGACCAATATTCTAGGTGTCTGTGCACTTTGCTCAGTCACTTCTGTCATTTCGTTTTCAACTTAAAACTCATTTCTTTATCCATGATAAGCTGCTTCTCTGTCTTATGTACTGATCTTCTGGATATTGACCTGATTAAAACTTTGTTTTGGTGTGCCATCGGTGAATGCCCGGTGCATAGAAACCGGTGCAACAGAAGTTGCAAATTACAACTAATATGCTGCAAGAAATGAATGCTAATTTGAAATTAAAATTTTTGCTGTTTTAAATGGTTCTTGTGGAAAAAAAGCATTTTGTTAACCTTTGTACATGAACAGAGTTTTCAGAGTAAAATTTAATTTCAAGAAATGCTCTTTTTAGAGTCTTTGAACATCAATCAGTTAATTAATCAGAATTTTATTAAGAGCCCCATAAAGATCTCTACTCAGTGTTTTAGTCTTTGGACCAAGTTGAATTTATACTGAAAATAGATATCCAAACTTGACCCGTAGAGCAGTGGCATACAACATGTGCAGCTTGTCTTAACTCAGATCCCTATAGAACTGTTAGATACCTGTGCATCAGCGCCTTTTGGAGGTTATTTAAAGCTGGTTTGTAAATATCTAGATGTATTCATCCATACATGTATATATGTATTTTGTGGTAGTTTTCCGATAAAGCTGGAACGTTGTACAAAGCAAAGCTATCAGACAACGGAAAGAAGATAAAGTAAGTGAATTCTCTCTTAAAATTAATTCTGGATAACACTTACGAAATTGGTCTCTTCAAATATGTTGCCGTCTCAGAACTATGTGTGATCTTACTTAGAATTGACTTGAAGACATTCTTAAAAGCCCTACAGCTGCATATGCCACTTGATATGTGACACTGTGGTACTGTGTTTGTGCAAATTGAAATTGTACATTTTGTGTTACTGTGTTTGTGCCACTTGAACTGTTGCATTGTGGTACTGTGTGTTGGAAACTTGATCAGACTTTATGCTTCATTGTTTATGTGACAGATTTAGATGTCATCATTAGTTAGTTGTCTCGGACAAATATCCAAGAAAAAATGTAAATAGAGAAAGCTGTTTGCCATTTAGCTTTGTTTTTGCTTTCCTCCTTATCTTCCTTCCTCTTTCTGCTCCTCATCCTCGTTATCCCCTCTGCTTCCTCCTCCTCCTCCTCCTCGTTGCAATGCATATCATGTAATGTAACTGAACATTTCTGTAGCTCCAGATTGGTTATTGTAATTCTAAATGCAAATTTATATAGCGCCACTTCGAGAGAGACTCATCAGAGGCGCTCCCGACCTAACAACACAAAGAAACCACGATGAGTAGCTCTCATTGCTTGCTGATGTGTTGTTAGAGTTCATGAACAAAAGTTTGTTTGTAACGAAATGTTGCATCATGAGTAACTTGAAACTTCTCAACTGGTAGGTTCTCATGCCCAAAATCAACCCCAGACATCAGTGGTTCTAATCTAGTGACTTCTACAGCAAACCCAAACGTCAGTCAATGGTTGCTTCGAGTTAAATCGCAATAAAAAATTATAATCCAATAAGGTAGATCATGGAAACTAGAAACTTCAAAACACGAGATTGTCACCAGGTTTGTGGTTCCTGGTTATTCTTCTCTTCATGCTACGCTCAGAACCTGTGAAATAGTGATCAGCACCAAAAGTGCCCTGGATGGCCAATTACTGAGTTGTTTCTCTTTCAGTGTGGCTGTTGAATCCTGCTGTTGTGTGTTTAAAACGGGCCACGAAAAAATGCACGGGAATTGGTTGTAGGAAGTTGTGTCTGTTGTACTACAGAAAATTGAATGTTTGCGGAAGCATCTTTTAATTACAGTGATGACGGTTATAAATACACCAGAGACTCACTAGAACATGTTTCATTAGGAGAAAAAGTTGGATAAAATATGGTCAGGAACATGGATTTCAAAAATAGAAAACACAATCTTCTTATACGACAGTTGTTGCTAAGTCTCCCCAAGACTGTGTTGTAACCAGTTTCTCGTGTTACTATTATGATTAAAAAATGATATTATATATTTTTTAAATATTAGCTCTTATACCCTAGATATATAATAATATATTATATTATGGAGGTATAGAGATTTTTATAACATTGTTTTATATAGTTGGAAATATATCTATTGTATGAGATATTATTTTCAAAAAATAAACTGTGTACCATACCGTGCCTCATGGTAACTCAGCTTAGCCTTATCTTGCATTGCATTGACTCATTTTACATGCGTGTGTCTGTGTGTGGTTATTTATTCATAAAGACATTTATTTAGCACCTTTTAAGTACTAATCTAATGACTTCTATGGCGCCATTATCAGACCAATAGTTGTTTCAATGAGTAGCATACCATGCATTACCTTAGCAATGAACAAAAGCAAATGTAATCGTGGCATAGGCGCATAGTCACTTAGAGGGACATACACTGTGGACTCATTTGCATGCTTCTATTTTTGTGCCATGCAGGGGTGTTTGATAATGTAGTGGTTAGCGTTCGAGGTTTCTGCCCCCTTGTGCCTCCTAGCCAACTCAGCTATATACTGAGTACACTGACCATACACTGTCAGTGGGAAGATGAGACGGTGAGGGAGAGGACTGGCCATCCGTCCTCGTATTGCCGAGGCTAGAAAAAAGAGGTAGCTAACACTTCATACCCATGGCTGCCTCAAGGGACTGCTCTCCTTCTTCCTTGTAGCACAAAAAGGTGTTATGTCCTTCAAAGATATTAACTTGACACACCATACTGGTTAAGATGCCTATAAGTTCAAAAATGCAATTTTACTGCCTTTTTTCAGTATTATCCATTTTCATGCCCAAAATCGACCACATTTGTTCCCTTACGACTTTGCATTAGCGAGTCCACACTATATGTTGTGTCACAATTATTAGTATTATTATTTCAAACTTTTTTAACATGCGCAAGGTCACGGAGATGCGAATTGGAGGCACAGTTAGTTGGTTTCCAGGTGAAGAGCTGTTAATATCAAATTCTTGAAAGCCAATGAGAATATTTAGTGAGTTTTGAGGTGTTTCTTAAAGGAAGAGAAAGAGTTCGTACTACAGACAAACATTGGTATTTGGTAATGTAGGAGTGCTTGTTGTGAGCATTTTATAGGTAAGACAAACCAGTTTAAATCTTATTATGAAATCTACAGGAAGCCAATACGGCTGATCGAGAAGAGTTACCGAGCTTCAATGAGAAGATGAACGCAGAACCACACGTAATTGTAATGATAATAATGAGTGTTGGGATGTGTCTTTCTGCAGGAAGAGCTGGGCGCATTCGTACGTTGTGCTGTGTGGATCTATGCTTTACTTCCACAAAGAACAAAAGGCAACTAATGCAGTAAGATTTAATTTTCGGAGGAAAGGTAAGGTGCTTCACCATTTGTTACATGCGTCTGTCAGCGGTATTACCCTACATATGCATGCAATGAGTGGTCCAGGGGTGGGCACATCAGCAGTTTAGCCACTGGCACATTTCCTCGTTGGTAATGCAGCCTCACAGGGTATGATTCAGATTCTATTGAAATTATTTGTGGCTTAATGTTAAAATTGTGAGTTTAATGTTGAAATTATGTGTGTTTTTATGACAAAATTGTATTGTGTGTTATAATGTTGGAAATATGTGAGTTCAATTTTTAGGATTTCTGGAAGCAATGTTATGAAATGAATGCTAATTTAACATTTAAGTTTGTGCTGTTTTAAAAAGCTTTTTCTTAATCCTTGTACATGAACAAAGAGTTTTCACAGTAAAATTTACTTTCACAGTAAAGTTTACTATGCTCTTTGAAATTAGTTGCTAGTTTTTGGAGAATGTGAATATTAACAATTAAAATGACTACGTACTTTCTCCCTGAATAAATTGAAATTTGTTTCGCACATACAGAAGGTGAATATGAGCAAACCTGAAGGATTTCTTGATCTGCGTTCAACAACCATTCAGATGGGAAACAATACACGCAGCAGTCGAAAAAACCTGATTCAGGTTCGTATTATTATTATTGCACAATTATTTAAGTATGACATAGGTAAATAATAGGTCCTGTGTATTGGCTAACTTTGTTTTAGTCTAACAAACTATATGAGAACAGGTTTTGGAGAGAGGAGGAAAGAAATACATAACAACAAGAGATTTTTCCATCCGGACATTTCCTCCAGACATTTTGCTAAACTGGTGTGCAGATAATTTACACAAGAGCGGCAAGTTAAAAATATTATTACTGTTGTTAGCCATGTCGTTGGCACTGTTTTAATGTCTTGGGATATATCTTGTGAAATTTACAGTTCTTATTCAACTTTTGATTGATATTACCCTCCTTTCATAGTTCCGAAGAGCACACATAACAATGTGACAAAGTATTGATGGCCTTGACCAGTTATTTGTGAAGAGCTCCCTGCACTGTGATTGTGTTGTAGTGGCTTGAACCCAACTGTTCTTATTACAAGCCCTCTAATCAATTTCTTGGCTACTGTTTCAAATGCAGTTTTGTATTAAGGTGCTTTTATTATACCAGGTCATGATATTTGTAATTTATATGCTTACATATAGAAATTGTTATTCTATGATTATTTGTTATGCCAACATGAGTGTGTCACCTTGTGACATTGATTTTCATGTACAAGTACTTGTTTTGTGTTTTTCCTTTTGCCTAATTGTTAGTTTTGTTCCTCATCCAAAAGGTCACTCGATATTAAGACCATGTTTCTAAGAACTTTCTGTAGAGATGTGGAAACAGATGTCTTGCACTTATCTACTTTGATCTCTTTTAATCTAATATAATATTTACTTAAAATCAGTTCTTATTCCCCAGACTTATCATTATTCAATGAGACCATCGGATTATCGTTGTCTGGTCATACCTAAATCAAGAACTATTCTTGGCATACAAGCCTATTCGGTTGCGGGACCTAATTTTTTTAACTCTGTCCATGTGTATGTGCGCTCTGCTCAGTTGCTTGTATCATTTCGTTCTCAAGACTTACCTCAAATTGCTTATCTGCCTTAGGCTGCCTCTCTCTCTTACGCACTGATCTTCTGGACATTGACCTGATTACAGCTTGGTTTTGGTGTGCCATCAGTTGATGCCTTGTGCATTAGACACCAGTGCAAAAGAAGTTACTAATTACAATTAAAATTTGTACCTATTGATAGCTGACAAACCCGAATGGCACAGAATATCTGTTACATCACGAGGAGATGGATGTTATCGAAGAATGGTACGAAGCCTTGTCCAAGAATGTCTCGCTCCTCGTAAGCAAGACACTGCCTCAGTTTTGCTTTCATAAATACAAATGGATTCAGGTAAAGCTGAACATGAAAGTTAATTGATGAGAAGGGAAAGGTGGCTCTAGAAGTGGCCTGAAAGGGGTTAAGGGAATTGAACAGGTGCAGCTATGAATTCAATGCTTTGTAGATCTTTTGAGTAGTTGTGTGCATGGGATGAACTGTCTTAAAATTATATATTGAACTGATTTGCAATGAACAAATAAAGATTCTTGTGTGCAATGAATAACTGTAGATATGAAATAAACAGTTGTAGATTTATTATGAACACTTTGTATGCATGAAGTGAAACTTTATTGGTATGTAACGAATCGTTATTGACTAAGTTATAAACCGTTAACGATATGTAATAATCTGTTATCGAAATGTTATGAACAGGTATTGTGATATGCAGTGTGATCAGCGGTGTTATGATAAATAGCCAGGATTACTATTAAGTATACCTGTAAGAAACTATTTAGATAGTATTTAAAAGAGTAAATAGCTGTGGACTATTGCAAATACCACATGACTATTTACAAATTATTTAAATAGTAGTTACTATTTAACTAGTATCCATCAGGTATATGAAATGAACAGCTGTGAATATGAAAAAGATAGCCCAAGGTATGAAATAGACACTTATGAGTGGTGGCCAGTTAGGGATACTTTGCTTCTGTTGTGACAGTACCTTGTTTATTGTTTTTTATTGAGTTTGACTTGAGTACATGACCGATTATTAGTTTACAATTATTACACAGACTGGAACGCAAACAATACCAAGGAAAATAGCAACCAACTTAATTAAAGTGAAGCGTACAGGAACTTGCAAATTTGATACTGATTTAAATAGAATAATAAATAGTACCAGTAGTAAACTATTTCAATAGGATTTTTAAGTAGTAATAGCTGTAGACTAATATTGCAACTACTAGTTGACTATTTAAAAAACTAGCTTGCATGTTATTTAGACGAAGCTGATGAGCACATTGACAACTGAGAAAGCAGGAAGTTCACAGTCTCTGAATAGCGAAGTCGACAGATCGCCAAGTACCACGAACACACTGGACTCTGTGTCTCCTGCAGTTCAGAAGAAAAACAAAGAAAAACATAAACAGCCTAAGAAAGGTCTCAGTTGATCGTATTTCTTCTCATTTAGATTGCATGTCATGTATGGTATAGCCGGGTGTCGTTTTTCAACTGGGCACCGGGTCCGGGTAGTTTGAATAAAACCTGCTGGGACCGGGTACCGGGTATTAAAACTAAAGTAATCTCGATTCCAAACACTAAGTCCCCCCCCCAAAATAACTCCACTCTACCCTCTACGAATCAACTTCAGAACATTTTAATAAACAAGGAAAACATCTGCAATGGTCGAAAAGGGTTGGAGAGAGGGACTTGCTGGAGTTCTCAATAATCAATAGAAAACGCCGGCAGATCATGGACAGCCAAAGCCGTCGCCAAGGCAACTTACTGTTTCCGATGTCATTACATAATGTTACTGTTAGTTGACATTTACCCACCAGGACTCGGATGACCTTTCAGCTCCGGGTCCGGTGTCTTCCGGGTGTTCAACACCCGGAATTTCCGGTTATCTGGGTCATTATCCGGATATGCCCTAATGTCATGTGAAGACTCTCTCCTCCGGTCTTTGTGGCTGTCTTGAATTGTAACACGTTCTGTCCAAATAAATGCGGGATTTTGATGCAGTGTGCATTATTATTATTATTATTATTATTATTATTATTATTATTATTATTATTATTATTATTATTATTATTATTATTATTATTGGTTGGATTATGTAGTTTTTTGTCCTGAGGTACCTCAGATCTTTCAGTAATTAAAAACATTATGTGGAGAATACAAAATACCATTTTCGGACTCATTCATTCAGATATTTATATAGCACATCTTCAAGGGGAGCTACTCAGGGGTGTTCCCAACTCCAGCATGGCCAAACAAGACAGTTTTAAGGCTAGTATAAAACATATCGTAGAGAGTTCTGGGGAGCAAACACAGGTCCAGAGGGAGCCATTTCCATATTGTTGGGCCCACCACTGCAAAGGTGTGGTTCTGCATGGTAACCTTGTGGGCAAACGGCACAATGAGGATCCCTGCCCAGAAGATTGAAGGGGATGGCTACCCTGGGCTCCCAGTACAGGATGGCATAGGTCCCGCAGATACACTGGGACAAGCCCAGCTGGCACCGCCACACCAAGGAGAGATTGACAGGGAGCCAGCGAAGGGGACGGCCAGAACTCATCAAGATTGTTATTATTATTATTACTTAGTAGCTTCTATTGGGCCAGTTTGTAATTTAAACTTATGGCTTCTGTTTTGCTTGAGAGGATTGATTTCATATTTTGTGTAGAATTAGCCACAGCCCAGCAAGAGACAGTGCAGTCAACTGCTGAGAAAGTGCGTCTGAAAGAGAAGCTGAGGTTCTGGCTCAACCGACGTCCAACCAGAGACAGTCTTCGTGCAAAAGGCATCTACAAAGGTGATCTAATATAGACGCCCTTGTCGGGTTCTTAAAAGCCCTCGGCTTTATAAATAGCAAGATGGTTCCACGGCAAATGGTTCACGACAAATGGTTCACTACCTTCTAGTTTGAATTTTACTATGACATGCGTTCTTCGCTCAAGCAGTGTAAGTAATACGAACTAATAATAATTTCCGCTAAAACCCAGGTTTATGAATATATAACTCAAAGTAGAAGCTGAAAGAGCAATAAAAATAGAGCTCAAAATAGTAGTTGGACGGCTGATGAAACTATCTCAAACTAGATGCTGGATGACGATGAAAATAGAGCTCAAAGTAGAAGCTGGATGAGTGATTAAAATAGAGCTCAAACTAGAAGCTCAATTATGGATGAATACAGTAAGTAAGTAAGTAAGTATATTCTTTATTTTTACCGGCTGCAAGACGCACTCCGGTGTACATACAACATATAAACAACTGTCATCAAGTCAATATGAATAGAGCATTCTACATATAAAAGTTTTTTTCATGTTATCAGCTATTGGTAAAATTCGGTCATGAGAACGGGGCCGGAGAGAATATGCCAACAGTTTTTTTAGGTGGAAGTAGCTCGTGGAGGACATGGCCAGGATTTCCTAGAACCGTCGTAAACAGACGAGTGTCGGCTTTAAGGCGCATTTGTTCATTTGTATACAACTGAAACTAGAAGCTGGGTTTTCAATGAAAATATAGCTCAAACTAGAAGCTGGAAGATCGTGAACCATTTGTCCTTGAACTATTTGTCATGACACCTAGCAAGATATATACATCTGAGACATGGTAGCTGATTGTTTAGAGTGCTTGCCTTGTAATGTGGAAAGTACAGGTTTGAGCCTTCTCCCCTCAGGTGGTAACTGTGTAGGGATATCCAGCAAGAACTTCACTCACAATTGCTCAGCACCATTAACTGATCCTTGGTCATTAGATAGTGACGCTTAATAAATGTTTATATGTTGTTAATCAGTGCTTATTTGACGCACTATTTGTGGTTTCAGTCACTGAAACCCATATGTTACAATGTAAGTAATAGTTGTAAAACTATATACCCATAGTAGCTGATGGGTTTGAGTGCTAAGCCTCCTTTAACACTTTAACGATGAGCTGCATTGGTTCCCAGTCACTTTTAGTGCATGCTCATCGTTAAAGTGTTAAACGGTTATTGTGTATGGACTTTGAGCAAGTCATTCTCTCACAATTGCTCCCTGTGGAATGCCCTTCCTTCCTCTCTACGGGTAACGTTTTCTTTCTGGATCTCTTCCTACATCTCCTTTCATGCTTAAAACCTTTTTCTCGGAGCTTTCGCACTGATAGCGCTGCTGATTGGCCTCAGCTGTGAGCGGTGCTATGCAAATCTCCAAATACGATACGAATTGCTCAGTAACCATCTCGGGCTCAAACCCACACTCCCATTACGAGGTTATCACCCTCTGTGTTCCACAAATTAAAAGTTATCTATTCTTGTTTCCATTACTGTTTCATGTCATATTTGCAAACACTCAGTCATCACGCTTTATGACAAGGACGTGTTTTTGCAGATGGAATCTTTGGTTCGCATCTCTTGACGATTTGTGAAGCGGAAAACGCGACTATTCCGAAATTTGTTCAAGACTGCATCGAAGCAGTTGAAGAAAGAGGTGTGTAGTATCTTGTCAACAACAACAACAACAATTTGACTATCAATTTAATTACTTGTATTTAATTTATAATCCAGTGGTTGCCAATGGGTATCGTCATAATAGAAGTTCTTTTGTATAAACAGATGGTTATCTTATGTTGTATCACAGTATAAATAATTACACAGTACGTCGACTCCCGGCCGATGCAACAGTCAGAATGTGTGACCGACCGCCATTTTGAACACGAGCTCTTACACGTCGATACACCGGAACCCATCACATCAAATATTTTTAAACGTTACAACAACATTGAGGACTACACGCCGATACACCGGAATCCATCACATAAAATATTTTTTAAATGTTACAACAACATCGAGGACTTCATTAGAATTAACAATGTTATTTTTAACGTTAATTTCAGTTTAAATCTATTATTCAAAAGCTCACATTCAAAATGGCCTCAGCCCAAAAACTAGTCAACAGTTATGTTGTATGTAGACTGTAATTAAAAACTTCTGGCTCCTGTTTTGCTTGAGATGATTGATTTCATGCTTTTTGTTCTCTGAACATGATGCCATCTGACAAATGTGGATGGGATTGCAATTGCTGGGTTCAACGTGTGTGCGTGGGCATGCTTTTGTCGACTCCTCTAGTTTACTGTTCATTGTCCCGCTTTCTTAAGACATTTCTGCTCCTAATGGCACTTATCGTGATGCAGACTGGTGGAGGCTCTTGTGAGATGATTAAAGGTTCTGTAGTAAGTATCCACATTCATATGTATGTATCAGCTATAGTAATGTAATCTAATGACAAACAAAAATTGGATAGTGTCTTCAAGAACCTCCCACTAAAATCATGTATGTGTATATGTTTGTATGTATGTATGTATCTGTGTATGTTCGCGTGTGTGTATGTATGCGTGTATTAATGTCTGCATGCAACTGGAAAGTTCTATACAAGGTCAGTACCTTTTAAGATCTGTAAAAGGCGTTGAGATCCCCTACGGAAACTATTACGAGGTTGATGTTAAATCCTGTTTTCTTGTTAGTATTTGTTGTTTTACAGCTGAAACTCAATTAATCCAGCGCGTATTAAAGTGTACTTTTTAAAATATCTCTGAATCATTGGTAAGATGTTGACAGCATAGTGTTCACTCATCCTTTTGGATTACTTAAAATTTGTCTATGATTTATGATTTATATTTCCTCTGAAGGGGTGATATATAAATTTGCAATTAAATTTACATGATATGACAACGAGTTGACATTTTCTCAAAGCATTGCAAAATCTTGAACGAGAGTACAATGCTGAGAATTGTTCCAATATGTGGTATGTAGCTTTTTCTTACATTACAATACCATACAATAGCTTTCCTTTTATGTTGGAATGGTCGTATGATTGTCTGTGTTATCTTCCGCTGTTTAGGTTTAACTACGGACGGCATTTACAGAATGAGCGGAAATATGGCAGACATTCAGAAACTCCGGTTTTTGGTGAACCAAAGCAAGTACCTGTTGATACGACCCATAAATTATGTTTATGCATTACACTTTATATTTTGAAGAGCTTATAAATTAAACAGTGAATATTGGGTAGCGCCCTTCTAGTTGCAAACGTCTTCAGCAGGAATTGCGCCTTGAGCTTATACGGGCCTTTCTCTTCCTGTGTTTTGGAAATGCCTGAAGTTTATTTTATTTGCAATGACTGTGGTCTGGAGCGCCTCTGAATTGTTGAGTGGCTCTTTTTTAAATGTTCAATTACAATTACAGTTCTCAGTGGCTGGTCCATTCCTTTGGAACCAACTGCCCAGTTTTATGCATGCTGTCAATTGTCTAATGTCAATCAGAGCTAACCTAAACTTAAAACTCACCTGTTGCAGCTTCCGTACTTTCCACAGCTTTTGTTCTGGTCTTTCTGACTTGTAGCATTTCAACTCTGTTGTACCACGGAATGCAGTTTCAGTCGAAGCATCATGTGCATTATGGTTACAGTGCTATGGAACATAACATAGGTGAAAAGTTGTAAAGCGCAACTTCAAGGAAAAACTCATCAGTAGCACTCCCGACCCAACAAGGATAACCTTCATTCAAACAGAATTGATTTTAAGTGCTTACGGAACAGATAAGGAGGTAGGCTGACTAGCTCAGCTCTAGTTTTATGAGGAGGTTGTTCCAGACCACAGGACCGACGAAAGCGAAGCTTCTGAGTTGTCGAGGAACAAACCCGGGGGACAAGAACACCCTGTTTGGCAGAATGAAGGCACCTGAGGCCAGGAAGAGATGAGACATCACTTTAAGTCACCAGGATAGATTAGATGAGAGCCTCTGATGAATCTATCTTGAAGTGGTGCTGTATACATTTACACCTAAAATTACAATTACAATTGGATACAGAGTACAGTGGACAATCCATCCAGCTAGGGAAGATATAAATACATGTAAATTTTATGTAAACACATATATGTAAATACATTGCAGGTGCATTGACACCTGAAATGGCTGTATGTTCGTACACGTATGTCTGTGCATTGCAGACGATGAATACAATCTAATGGATGAGGACTTGGACATCCATGTTGTCACTGGAGCCTTGAAGTTGTTTTTCCGTGAGCTGATGGAGCCTCTCATACCATTTCGATTTTGCAACAAATTTCTTGATTCCTTAAGTGAGTGTGCACAGTGAAACCGCAATAAAACACAGAACCTTGAGTTGCCTCATCATATGTATGTATGTATGTATGTATGTATGTATGTATGTATGTATGTATGTATGTATGTATGTGTGTATGTATTAGAGCACTTGTATAGCACCCTCTAAGTAACTCACTGAGCAAATGTTTCTTAAGTCAAGCAGAATATGTTTCCTGAACTGTTAAAAGATCCTAGTCATCGTATATCTAGTGGTAGATTGCTCTAATCTTGTCAATTCTAATCAGTGCTTTTTTCAGCCGGAACGCACCGGAACGGCTTTTTGGCACCATTTTCAGCCACTAAAAAATAATTAATTTATTTTAATAATAAAAACAATAATTTAGTTATTTTAATTTAATTTCAGTGTTGTGAACTGTTTTCAGTGTTTATTGAGACCCCTCGCAACTCCCAATCCCTTTTTTCTCGGGATTTTAGCCTGCCCATAATTGTTCAGTTCCGGAACCTTTTTTCTAGAAAAAGCACTGATTCTAATCTAATGACTTCTATAGCGCCGCCTTCGTAATGTCCAAGACATTGGTTGTTGCTTAGAGTGAAATCACAATAAGAAATTGGAGAAGCCACGTTGAAGAACGATGGATCGGAGAAACCAGAAGCAGGATTCAGTGGATATGCAAGTTGACACAGAGACGAGTCTTAGGTTGGGTCTGAATGACATCCAAGAATTGATAGAATTAACTGAATTGGACAATGCTTTCCAAAGCTAGGACCAGCGGTCGAAATGCCTAATACTATCAGGGTGCGGAGTCTTCAAGGGTCAGTGTCCATTTATCAAGTGCAGTGTGTAAATTTACATGTATTTATTTGGGGGCGGGGAGATGGCTGAATGGTAACACGTTGGCACGAAGATCAGAAGGACGCGGGATCGATTCCCGCTAGCCCCATGAAGTTAACTCAGCCTTCACTCGCTAGGTGGCGACTGTAAAATGAGCAGTAGGGCAGATGGCCGCCTTGCATGGCTGCCATACAGTTTAATACGACTCCTGTTAAACTTGTTATCGTCTGTTACTACTATACCATGTAATCTTACTGCGTACTTTGTCAGTTTGAATTATTAAATGAAGCTATTATTATTACTGACAATCTCTTCTTGATTTCTCTTCTTGATTTGAAGTGTTATCTACGAACAATGCTTACTGAATTTGCCTGCTTAATATATACTATAAATAAATTTCATTATAACTAGTAAGTTCTTGATTTTTAAACACATTTATTTTTCTTGGCCTTCAATGCTATATTGATTTTAATATTTCAGAAATATCCGACCACACGGCTAAATCGAAGGCACTCCGCGAACTTGTTCTCCTCATCCCAACGGCAAACTATGACACTCTGAAGGAACTCTTCAGGCACCTTGTTCTGTGAGTCTCTGCTCAAACATAATGATACATTGCATGTGAACGACTTGCTTGTTGGGACTAATTAGTGAGGTATTTATTAGTCCAAGGAGGAAGGTTTCTGAGGTGAAGGATGTTTTGGTGTTAGTATTCTAAATTCCTACCATCCAATCCTCTACCTTCCAAGATTTCTCGTCTTCAATAATGCCCACCCTGTCGGCTACCTTTCTCTCTCAGGTCTCTCTGGTAACCTGACTTGGATCTTCCCTTGATCATCTTTGGACAACCCCTTTGATACTATCCAGCGCTCGTGGATAGGCTGGTGCCTTGCACTTAGTTTTAGAAATTTGGAATTTGCGATACGATATATTGTATAGATGTACGTGTGTATGTGTATGAAATGAATATTTATGTGGTGTCTTTTAAAGCATTGACTGTATTGCTTATTTTAACTTTCGCTTCTGATGTAATGATGTAAGCATTGTAATTGTAACAGATTGACATTTATAAAGTGCCACTTCAACAAAAAACTCAGTGGCATTCCTGACCAAACCAGTGAAATTTTGTAGCATCTGACTGCTTTTCAGTGGCGTCACGAGGAGGGTGCAGGGGGTGCGGACCGCACCGGGTGACACCCTCAGAGGGTGTGACACCCAACATGAGGAAATGATGACATTTTTGGAAGATGAGGAATTCTTAAAAAAAGGTCATATAATTTTTTGGGAGACGAATTCCTAAAAAAGGTCATCACTGTTTTTGAGGGTTACACCATGACTTACCGCACCGGGTGACACCAGCCCTAGTGACGCCACTGCTGCTTTTGGAAAGCAGTGTTGAATTAAACACTTCAAAATAGATCTCTAACCTTGTGTCCAGCATGTGCATCAAAGTTGCTTAAGGTGCTGTGTGTCCTACATACATTCATAGTTTCATACATGTATCGTATGAGCAGCTATGTGCTGCTGAGTGGTTTCTCTTGAAGAGCTTCTATGCAAATTTGTGACTACAAGCACAAAGCTCCAATTACAATATGTATATATACATTCATGCATTGGAGAATTTAGATAACTATCCCGTGCATGTGGAGCAAATTCGAGAGTTGCTTAAACGGTTCTGTATTTTTCATACATCAAAAATACATGCATGGATGATACATACATATATTAACCACTTTGTGAGTTCTTAAACTTGCTGTGCAAGTGCTGAGACAGTTGCATAATATATACATGTACAATATTGTACATACATCGTAAATACATCACAAATACATACGTGCATGCATATTTACACTTATTCACTATTTTGTGAGTTCCTTAAAACTCACTGTACCAGTGTTGAAATACATACATGCGTGTATACGCACGGTATAAATATATATTCACCATGTCGCAAAGTTCATTAAAAATTGCTGTACAAAATAATGTTGAAATACATACATCTACGTATATAATTAGTGCATGCATGTGCAACTTGTCAATATACAGGCTACTCACTCTTGTACCTTCTTGTTTTTGCCAGTGTAATTCAACACAGTCGTGAGAACCGAATGCAGGCGCAGAATATCGCCATTGTCTTTGGTCCTACGCTGATTTGGCCAGAGGAAACAGATATGTCGGCTCTCGCTGTTTCTGTGGTTCAACGCGGCCAACTGATCGAACACATGCTAACGGATTACACGTTCATATTCAGCTAGCATGTGGACCCGAAAGTCAACTAGCAAGTGATACTGTATTCAGCTAGCAGGTGACCCCAGATTCAACTAGCAAGTGACACTATTCTGCTAGCAGGTGACCCCTAATTCAACTAGCAATGACACTATTCTGCTAGCAGGTGACTCCTAATTCAAATAGCAAGTGACACTGTATTCAGCTAGCAGGTGACACTGAATTCAACTAGCAAGTGACACTGTATTCAGCTAGCAGGTGACACTGAATATGTTAAACCGTTTTTCGCAAGTCGACACTTGTTTTGACGGTTCTTTGTATGTGATGGCCTTACACGAAGTTCTTGCCTTGTGTCGAGTATGCCTTTTCCAGTCGAGGGTCTGTGTTCTTAATGCTTAGCAAAGTTTATTGTCAGGTTCACTAGTTGTGAAAATTTGACTGGCACGACTTTACAAGTTGTCGAGGTAAAACTTTTGCAAAGTATCTCTTTATGTGGCATTTTATAGTGTCTTTTAAAGTGCACAACAATTATGAAAGCATATAAGAATGCTGCATAGATTTATTCCAATTTAAATGGTCACTATAGAATTGTATTTCGATTGGTAATGAGGAAAATTGGAAATGTGCTAGACCCTTGATGCATTGATGTTCCATGTCAACTGCCACAATATATAATAATATTATTGTGCTTTTGCGTTTTAGAACGTTTAATCTGGATCATGTGATACTTCTAAACTTTACATGTATAATGTAATTGTTACTTCAAGCTGCATACTATAATTAACAGAGCATAATGAATTTGAACATTAGCACTAATTATAACAAAGGATCAGTGTAACAGAAGCCAGAGAAAGCTACAAGACTTGTCATTGTTTCTAATTTAGAGTACTGGTAATTCTTTTATATGTTTTCTTAAATAGTGTACTACTGGTAATAAGGACAATAAAATTAAAATATAATCATGAGACATATAATAATAATAATAATAATTATTATTATTATTATTATTATTATTATTATATGGACAAAGCTATAAGACCTGGCATCTGTTTCTAATTTGGAGGAATTAATTTATTTGTGTTTTAAATAATATTATAATAATTACCCCAGTATTTGGGAGCCATACCATGAAATGGCATAACGAGGTTGCATTATAATGAGGAATTGTATAAAGCTGAACTAAGTTTTTGGGATTAGTGTCATTGACTGTTGTATCAGAATCGGTGTTATAATAAGACATGTTATGAGGAGGTTCTAGTGTAGTAACATTAATTATATAGTTATAATGTTAATCATAGTAATGCACTGAAATAATATTGAAGGCAGTGTAATTTAATTGACGCTACAATGGTGCTCATTATGTGGTACAGACTTCTATTATAGCCGTCTTTCACTTCTGTGTACGTCGTTGTACGACAGTGGTTGATAGTGTGATGGACTCAGTTGAGAGATCGGAGTTCAAATCTTTGCCAGGGCAGAAATTTCATTCGAAATTTCTGCTCCACCTACACCCCCTAGCCAACTCAGTTATAATTAGTACAATGACCGTACACTGGCGGTGGGAAGATGAGACAACGAGGTAGAGGACTGGCCACCCGCCCTAATATACCGGTATATAGGGTTGAGAAAATGAAGTCGCTAACACTTCATACCCATGGATGCCTCAGGATTAGCGTAATGGACTGCTTTTCTTCTTTAATTCTAGATAAATGTAGTTGGTTGAATTTGTCGTGAATACATTGAAATAATATGCAACCCATTATGCGAAGTTGTTGAAATGATGTTATGTTCACACTTGGGCTTGAAGATTCTCGAAACATGTGGAGGAAGTTCTGCCATCTTGCCTTACTTTAAGATCATGATGTTTGACCATACACATGGGGCTAAGGAGTGTGATGCATTGGCCGACTGGTTTAGAGCTGTTGAGTATAATTGTTCAGGTTCACTGAACTGTGACAATCACTTATGAGCAATTGTGTAAGTCTGACATATTAATATATTTAATTTAGTTGAAAATTAACTGAATGGCAGGTCACTTACCGGTACTTGGAATTTGGTTTGTCTGATATTGTGGCTCAGTGTGTGTGTGTATAGGATGGGCTTTAGTATTTTAGTAGTTTGTGATAAAATACCAACAGTATAGTTAGTTGCAGTTGAAAGGCAAATTTAGAGGCATTAATTGCATATCACAATTATGAATTGTACATTTTGCAGAGTTGCAATGGGATGTTCAGATAATTTTTTTTATCAGTTTAGCTGTGATATCATAATCAAGATTGATGTATCCAAGTGAAAGTTTGTTCCCTAACTACATGTACTGCACTTATTAGATCAGTACACGAATGCATAGAGCGCTCGGCATGCAATGCGAAGGATACAGATTCAATCCTCCACTCTGGCGTTCACTTTGTAAAGAACGTGAGCAAGTTCTTTCATGCGCGATTTAATCACCACCGCCAATGTTCTGTTGCATGGTTTGTGTGCATGTGAGAACTTTGGAAGGGGGCAGTATCCAATACAGTTGTATCGTATTGTTCCTATTTTACCACCAGTGGCACAATGTTGGCCCAATCACAACAGCTTTCTGGGTTGTGAGAGGAGTGCTGTGCTATTGCAATTTGTAGTCATTTGATACTGACATTTATTGAAACTTTAATGCAAATGTTTTGACTGGATTGAAGTTACCATGTTTTTTGTGAAAATGAATAGACCAGTGATTGAAAGTGACAATTTATTAAGTGAATAGTCCAAAGTTAAAAAAAATTGGCAGGTCGAGTCCATTAGCCAGCATATCTGAGTTGTCTAAATGAACTTGAAACCCACTAATACACTAAAAATCCGGACTATTATTGGTAGCGATATCTAACAAATTGTCGCAGGGAAAAGCTGATTTTAAGTGGAACACTGGGTCCATAATTACCAATAGACGAACTACAGCTGTCATACTAAACTTTTTTTTTACTGTTTTATAAATTATTGGTATTTAAGTAAACACGTAAAATAAAATGCAGGCTGGCAGCATGTACCAGGACCACAGCTAATAGCAATACATATTGTTGTAAAGTTCCAGTTGCCATAGAGTGTGTACATTTCTAGAATGATCGATCGATTTCTAGAGTAATTGATTATAGATTAATAAGCAATATTGTTGACTCATTGCAGTAGGTTAAAGTAGCCTTAAAAGCATTTTCGGGAATGCTTTTTCTAACAGCCATGTTGATTGTTTGACATAATGCGATGTATAAACAATGCAAAAAGTTGACAGTATCACACGAATTGCATACATATATACAAGTTTGATAAATTGTTTAAATGTAGTGCATTCTCGCATTGCATATACATGTATTTTGTTCATCAGCTTTTGGTGTCAGACGTTTTAGATGTGCACAATCTTCTGAATACCTGTAATTACAGTGCATGTAATTACAGTGACTGTAACACATTATGTTGAGAACTTTTTGGAAGCACACATGTAATGTTATAAACGTTACGTAGCACCTTTAGTTGGCCATTTTTGTGTTATATCTTTCAATGGAACGCGGTGGTGTAGTGGGGACGCAATGGTTTAGCAGTATGTTCAATGCCTTGTAACTGGATGGTCGCAGGTTCGAATATGCCTCAAGCCACTGCGTAGCAACCTTGGACAAGTTGCTCGCCCACAATTGTCTGTGAGGAAGGCAACTGGAAGCCACCTCACTCGTCTCACCCCTGGGTGGCATAAAGCTAATGTACCTCCCTTTGGGCAGAGAACTCATCATCTGTAATATCAGATAGATGGAAAAGGGACAAACTGTAATGTTGTACAATTTACTGGAAGTTCATGTTGAGGAGGAATCCTGGAGGCTATTTCAGTTGATTCCATGTTCCGAGTCATTCTAATTCCAATACCTAAACGATTCCATTATGTTCCATAGTGTTGCTCAATATTAGTTTTCATTTTCACACAAGTGATGTATGTTCAAGTACAATTGCAGTTAATGTGCCAATGTATTTTGGATTTGTATTATTTTTATGCATTTTAGGAAGACTTAAAAATGTTAAAATGACGGTCTGCATATATGTAGGTTCCAACAATTTGCTTTGGTAATGGGAGAGCATGGTGTATGGCTGTATGCACACATGTTCAGTGGCCAATAAGGTTATTGCTTAAGCTGCCTGTTTTTGTGTTTTACCATGTGCTTCTAGTTCTTGTGTTGAGCTGTAGCAACAGTTAGTTGATTTAAATTGTGTGTTATTGAATTGTCTGTATATTTGTCCAAACCTAAGCTTCAGAATATGTTCTGTATAGTCTGTTAGATAAAGTAACGTTAACTGAGGACTTTTGTTTTCCAAATTCTCAGAATATACATGTATTCGTGAATGCCAGGTGTCTTGCCATCGTTGAAAATCAACTGAAATAGCCATTTAATTTTGTTTTGGTATTGTGTATAAATTTTAGAGATGCTTACATTGGCCGGCAAGCATTCATCTAGTCTCGTTTTGTCATCAGAATGCTTTAGAAATCACCTTTGTCCATGTCCTGACTTAAATGACAAGAAATCTGCCAACATGTGTGATGTTGACTCTTTTGGTGGTACTTACACAGCATATAGATGGCCATAGAGCTTTGAGCCAACCCACAAGCAGTGAGCAAGTGGCTGGATGTGAAAGCACCTTGAACAAATAATTGTTTTTTCAATTGATATAGTAATAAGTTTATGCAATTGAAGTGACTGTGATTTGTTGCTGATTGATGATGCTGATTGTCATGGTCCACAGTTCTCAGAGTTAAGTTTCATTTCTGAAGGAAAAATATTTGAGGGAGGTGATGTTGTACACGGAAGGTAGTATGGCATTCGGGAAGTCAGCATCTGGTAATACAGCACAGCTAATGTGACATTCAGCCAAACTCTTCGATGATGAAGTTTCTTGAATGGTTAACACTGCATCTCTAAGCCATGGGACAACTGGTCATATCGGTCTTTCCGGAACTGATCATGAAATAATGGCGGTCCCTACTGCAGGTGTAGGTGGCAGAACAATAGAAATGTTGCTTTGTATCAGCTTATTGTTAGCCAAAAATAACCGTTACTGAGCCTGTTCAAACCACACTAATATATGTGACTTGGAACGGTCATCAATTAATGACGTCCACAGAGTGGAGGGGACATCAAAATGCAGCAAAGGTTGGCTAAGCTCAGTGCGGATGTCAACATCCTTGCTTGCTTAAGTTGGAGAGTATTGCTTACTGCATTTGATCAATTAGTGGTCTTTGCTGGGTCGAGCCTAAGCTGTATCATCCATGGTAGGCCTAGATTTCGTGGATGGAAAAGCGGACAAATGAATGGGTGCTGGAGGCTGCGGCCGTGGAGAGGAATTTGCTGAGAACAGTAAAAGAAAGGAAAATGATCTATTTTGGACATATCATGAGAAGGGAGGGAACATGTATAGAGAAGGAGATCATACAGGGCACGATTCCAGGGGATCGAAAAAGGGGAAGACCGAGAACGAAGTGGCTGGATAACATAAAGGAATGGACTCGGTTGACACTGGAAGTAATGCTAAGGTTGACGGAGGACAGGAAGCGTTGGAGGAACATCGTGCATGATGCGGCCGACTCTCGATTCGAGGATGGCTAGGAACAGGAACAGGAACAGGCCTAGAGTACAACACTTAGAACATTCGATGCATCTGGCCCTACAATTTGGAATGTGCTACCAGTCGAACTCTGTGTTCTGGAACTTTCTATCAAAAGCTTCAGGAAGATATTAAAAAGCTGTTCTTGTCATCTCACTAAGCTAAGTAACTATTAGCGCATATACAGTGTATTTAGTAATATTAACTTGCGATTTATAAATCCTCATATACATATAATAAATTTTAATAATAATAAACCATCACTGGATTCACAACCTTAATAGTCATTGAAGGACAGATGCCTGCAAGGGGGGAATGGGAGGTAAATGCCAAATATAAACAAATTAGACAAGGGAAGGTCTCGAGTACTAAGGTCATTCTGCAGGCGTCCTATATGGACGTCCCCTCGACAGGCATTTCTAATACGCACAGAAAATGCTTTGAGGAGTATAGCCTTTGGAACATTTTCATGCGAGTTATGTAGGTGTTAACCTGAAACTAAACCACTCATTGGTTGGTCTTTTGGAATCTGTCAGAGCCGAGAACAGGAGACAAGACTGCAGAACCTTATCCAAATTACGGAAAATAATGAATTAGTTAAGTAACCTAGTTCATTTAGTGAGTTGTCATTCATCCAAAGAAGCCATATTGGGTTTTGAAAGTCTTGACTGAAAATGAGCATCATAATTACAGGCCAAGAACACAATGAAACAATAAGCATGTGTGACTCGGGGTCTGTTTGGTAGCGTGCAGTATATGTAATCCAACGATTTTGGCTTTGAGCATGCTGAGTGGCATGCATACAATGACCCTTCACAAAATGTTCATGCACACTTGTCTTGCACCTGAGATTCAAAGTTACCTACCCTGCAAATGTAATAAGTGGGAAAAAATAAATACGAACTTAACCGATATTCTTTATTAACTGCCAAACCCAAAAACATATTAGTTTTGCATTTAATACAAATGGAATAAATAGACCCCAATGTGAAGGTGAATGGCTGCGTATTTACCGCAACTGACGACCATCACCTCGCAATCATCGGTTCATTGTTCTCACTGTGTAGAACATAGTGTTAAATAAATGAAATAAAACGCATGCAGTCCCTGATATCTTAACGTGTACAAACGCTCCACGTTGCGGATAATCATCTCCACTTAGCCGGAGATCCTTTGCTGCATCTGAAGTTAGTCCTGGCGTTGGATGTTAGAATAGAATACTGGCATAAGAAGTGGAGTTGAAAACCTGATCCGCAAACAACTGTTCACTCATTTCTGTTTCTCCTCTTTCAACAACAGTCCTTAGTGATGTGGTCCAAAGGGTGACGGATGTCTCGGCACATATAAAATCTGCATCAAATGTAAAATATTATTATTTCTTAATTCTAGTTCTAAGTGACATTTAACATCATATATGCTAGAGCAAATGAGCGCCTTCAAGCTATTTTGTTCTTATTTAGAGACACTAAATAAATGTTCAGTTACAATTATTATTTTATTATTATTATTATTATTATTATTATTATTATTATTATTATTATTTTATTTTTTTTTTTTTATTGCCCGAGGTAGGAGAATCCCTCAGGCTCCTAGAAGCAATTATTATTATTATGTATTTATTAAGCACCACTATAATTACCAAGCATCGATTATTGGCACCACGCTATTGTGAGTGAGACTTCCTCAAGGTCCTTACACATTAACCATCTGACAGGAGGCTCAGACCAGTACTCCCGCTCTACAAGGCGAGCGCGCTAATCAATCGCCTACAATAACCATAGCTTAAGTTATCAGGAAGCATGCTACCATGATTGAAGGAATTAAAATCCATGCATAATCCGATCATAACATTTCAAAGTGACAGTTTGCCTTGATTCTGTAAGCTGTTGAAAACTATCAATATCACATGTCTAAGATGGACTTGCACCTACAGCTAACATAAGTGCAGAAACAATATCACATTGACAGGGGCGTCTACTCCATAGAAACCTTGGAGCAAATGCTCCATCCAAAAAGAAGGGGGAAGATCTGTCAGTGTATGTGCCATCATTATTGGGGGAAGGAACGGGAGAGGAGGGAGGGGAGGGGAAGTTGCTCCAATGACTTAGGGGAGATAGATATGCAAGTTACGCCTACAGTTTACATAAGGCATATACTCATCAACAGTGTATTTTATGGAATCGTATCTGTTTGTCCGGGGTAAATCCTTCATACCTCAAAACCTGTAACTCGGTCTCTTCACTCCCCGGTTGCTCCATTCTCTGCTTGGTCGCCAGAGCTTTCTGGTTTTTCCCAGCTTCCACGGGGAAGGCATTGAAGTTTTGCCTATGTTGACCCTCTAGTTGGAACCGTCGTCCATAGAAATTGCGGCCTGAGCTCCTCAGACTTTCTCTTCCCCTCTTCCGGAAATGTCTAACGTCCATTTTATTTGCTAGTGATAGCACCAACTTCGGTCAGGAACTCCTCTGAATCGTCGAGTGACGCTTTTATAAATGTTCCATTACAATTACAATTGCCTCTGAGGAGTTTCTAGTAAGTAAAGTAAGTAAGTAAGTATATTCTTTAATATGACCAGCTGCCAAACAGCACTCTGGTGAACAAGCATCAGCATACATACATCAGGATAAATTAATACGAAAATAACATTCTGACTATAAATGTTTTCCTCATTTCATTGTTTGCTTTTGGTAGCACCCAGCCATGGCGTCTGGGGCGCAGGCTGTAAACTGCTGGCTTAACTGGGGGAGCAACCCATGAAGGACATGTCCCGGTTCTTCGAGAACCGCCGAAAACAGACGGTTCTATTGCAGTTCTATTGCAGTTCTATTGCAGTGGTTCTTTCATATCGACTCATAGGGCAGTTATGACTTGCCAACTGGCTACCTATACCTGCATCACTTGTCAGGATATCTCGATATATATGTCACTCTAGCCTTTGCACGACTCTACAATGGCCCCAGTTTACATACTTCCATTCAACAGACTCAGATACATGTAGTTACTTAGCAGGTGCAAGTGCTTTAAAGAACTACAGTCAATTCGTTACCGTTACCGTAACGAGCACAAAGTCCTGCTGGAGTTAGTCATCCAGTTTTCTTTTCGCTCTTTTGTTTCAGCTTATACTCGACCAGAGCCTTTGCCAGAGCATTTGACATCGTAGATGCATTTGGTGCCACATCTTTTGAATGCGATGACTCTGGTACAACATGTTTCTGTCAATTATGAAACAATTTAATTTTACAGTGAAGTGTTACAACAACTATCTGTTTTACCATTAATGAGCAATTCACTTGTGTATACAGGATTGCAAACCCCAGTCACATATGACTGACAGTAAAATTTTAAAAATATGTAACCTAATTTTATCTGAATACTTGTACAGTATTAATATTATTAAAATACTTCAGTAACGCCGGTGTCTAATGCATAAGGCATCTCCCGATGGCGCACCAAAGCAAAGTCGTAATCAGGTCAGCATCCTGGATCGTTATTGTAACGCACAAAACATCAACTGATGGTTGTTTCTAAGCACAACCAAATTACAATCCTTTCCACAACCAAATTACAATCCTTTCCACAACCAAATTACAATCCTTTCCACAACCAAATTACAATCCTTTCCACAACCAAATTACAATCCTTTCCACAACCAAATTACAATCTTTCCACAACCAAATTACAATCCTTTCCACAACCAAATTACAATCCTTTCCACAACCAAATTACAATCCTTTCCACAACCAAATTACAATCTTTCCACAACCAAATTACAATCCTTTCCACAACCAAATTACAATCCTTTCCACAACCAAATTACAATCCTTTCCACAAACAAATTACAATCCTTTCCACAACCAAATTACAATCCTTTCCACAACCAAATTACAATCCTTTCCACAACCAAATTACAATCCTTTCCACAACCAAATTACAATCCTTTCCACAACCAAATTACAATCCTTTCCACAACCAAATTACAATCCTTTCCACAACCAAATTACAATCCTTTCCACAACCAAATTACAATCCTTTCCACAACTTGTCGAGATCAACGTTGCGCAGTGAAGTTGTTTACTCACGAACAGCCTAAGCAAGTATCTCTCTACTGCATGTTAACTGTCCGTGTCTCCATGCCCTCATCCCTTCAGATCTTAGTTTAGAGTCAACAGTAACCTTCCTCTCATTATGGTCAGTCAGGTCTAAACTTTTTAGACACGCCTCTTTCAACTCAATATCCATGTAGCCTGGCTTCTACTTTCTCTGATATATTGCATTTCGACCTCGCTTCTTCATGATTTTCTTGCGTGAACTTTCACTGTAAAGTGCCATCGACTGATGGGTTGGACACTATGATAATGGTGCTACACAAGTCATTAGATTACGTGATTTAATGTACCAGTAATTGATTGAATTTCTTTATTTCTGATTAAATCATCACTATTTACCACAAAGATACTTTGATCATGGTTGCATACTATTTTAAACTAGTGTATTTGCCCGTCATATTATAGGTCTATAATTATGTATTGTTGATTATCACCGTCGCCAAGATCGCCGTCGTCAAGACGACAGGTTTATGTTTCACAATAGAACAGAACCCGTTTGTGACGTAGCGTCCACCCGACAGACGGACACTATATGGAAACTATGTATAGATAAGCTTTATTGCCCAGAACCAAAATTATTTCCATATTAAACGTCAGATTTTAAATTACTAAAAATATGCAAATATAAAAATATGGAAATACGAATATGGAAAACAGAGCATTAAAATATGACAACAGAAATAAGACAATAAAAAATACACCACTAAGAAATCGCGAAAATAAGCAGCAAGTGAAGCTTGGCAAAACAGAAATATGTGAAAACTAAGAAATCTGAGAAAAACTATGAAATCTGATAAAACAGACTTACCATTGTGCTGCTGACAGATGAATGCTGAATAGCTGTCATGGTTGAAACAGGATTAGTTCTTGTTGATTCAAAATCCTGCCCTCTGGGAGTGTTTGTGGCAGCAGTGTGATTTGCACCCACACTCTGCTGTAAATTTTTCTCACCGTAGTATCTGCCAGTAGTACTTTGTGGTAGTTGACGAGCATTGGCTGCTCTGGGGATAGCGTTTTCTTTTGGTGATTCCTGTCGTAAACTTGCACGTGGTTGGGTATTTCTGAAAGGCCCTAGTTGTGGATGAACATTGGAGATCGATGGTCGAGCAAGTGATCTGGAATCTCGTAGAGGTCTCTGCATATGGCGAAAATTGGAAGTGGGAGCGAGCATATGTGGCTGGGTAGCTTGGAAAGGCCTTATCCCTGAAGATGAACCCATAAAGACTGTGCTGCCTGGATGTCGTTGTTCTAATGGGAACCATGGAGTAGGCTTCGACAATTCAATTAATGATGGATGTGGATCAGTTCTGACTGGTAAGAGGTTCTTATCATCAAGCACTGCCCCAGCTGCTTCTGAGTACTGCTTAAGCAGACAATGAACTGTATTTAAAGCACTATTTGTGCTTTCGCCATCACAAGAAAATCTAGACGTATCTCCCAGAAACCTGGTTCTATGACCTGCTCCATAGGCGTTTGGTGTTTGCAAGGTGCTGCCATGTGGTAGACGATACCTAGGCAGACGAATGCTATCTGTAGCATGCACACCGGAATTTATTCCAGAAGGAGGTGAAATAAAACGAGTTCCAAGGAATGATGGAAACTGTGCCGGATGCGGACTACGATTTGATGGAGGTGGAAACCGAATTGAGCTGACTGGCTTTGGGTTAGTATCGGTTCGACCTGGACAGTTTTCACCCTGTGGTCTTATGCTGCTCCAAGGAGTGCTGCTTTGAGATGAATGAAGTAGTCCCCTGGCCAACCTGGCTTTCAGAGTTTCAGTAAAGGAGTTAATGACAGAATCAAATGATTGGGGAACGGCAGCGCTAACAATCGACTGCGTTAAACGAATTGCGTGATTAGAATTGGACTGAGGGATATTATGGAAAGCCACTGGTCTCAGATTTCCACGAGGAAGATTAGCATTGGACTGAGGGATATTATGGCTAGCCACTGGTCTCACAGTGCCAGAAAAAGCCTCAAGTGCAGAAGTACTTCTAGAATAAACATCTTGCCCAACAACTGGTGGACGAAGCTGCCCACTACTTTGAACAGCTGCAGTCTGAACAGGATACATGGATTTCAAGCCAGGGTGAACCATGTGATGTGTTTGCGGTGACCGGCCATGTGAGAAGGATGGAGGCGGTGGTTGAGGAAGATGTGACTGACTTCGTGGAATTTCGGAAGAACTCGAAGGAAGAGATGAAGAATATGTAGGGTAGGATTGTGATGGTGGTGCATGCTCCCTGGAAATGTGTGGAGTCCTTGATGACTTGCTGAGGGCCGATGCAGGTGAAGTTGGTAGAGTCACTGAAGAAAGAGGAAGACCTGATGAAGGGTTGGGACGTTGTGGCAGATGACGTGAGGAAACGTGCTGAAGCAGTTTCAATCCAGCTCCACTGAGAACTGACAGAAGCTCTGAATGTGAGGCATTTGGTGCAGATGACTGGGTGGCAGGAGAAGGCCGCTGATGGGTCACTGGCAGAGTGGCATCATCCTCTGGAGACTTTTCAGGTGACTCGATCAACGCCATGAGCTTTGCAAAACCAGGGTGCAGGTGCAGAGTTGACACCGAAGATGACTCTTCCAGTTGAGAGGAGTTAGGTTCTGAAGGGAGTGGCGGAGGAGGAGGTGGTGGTGGCGATGGAGGTGGTGATGGAGGTGGGGGAGGTGGTGAAGCGGGTAAGGGTGGTGGTGAGGCAGGTGGTGGAGGTAACGTAGACATGTTCACATCCCGCGGTTCTGAAGTCAGTGACCGTTGCTCTAACTTAGTGTCTTGAGGAGGTTTGAGCTTAACATCAGCGCCTTTAGAAAGAAACGGTTGATTGGAAGAGGTAGCTCCTGGAGAAACCTCCAATGTTTGCCCAGAGGTGGACGACAACAGAGAAGAACCTGATGCCACTGCAGTGGCAGAGGACTTTAAACATGACTTCTTTGGCAAAGTCGACAGATTCCACTGGGCACCACAAGGAGGTGACCTTGGTTGCAGACTTTCTGTTTCAGAGTTATCCACAGATTTGGATGATGGAGTCGAAATGTCGCTGCGTTGGTTCAAAGGCAACACATCCGAGTCTGTATCTGTTGCCGATGCAGTTTTACCGACAAAGTTAATGCGATTTGTGTTTGGTCCATGTAGAATTTTATTTGAAAGTGGTTGACGTGGAGCAGCGTTAAGAGGAGTAGGAGTTCCTAAACCAAACAAGACATCAATATATAAGAACACACTGGTACCTACAGGTAATTGGGACACAGTACTTAGCTTGGTGGTTAGCGAGATCACCCTGTAACAAGCCTCCCTGAGACAGTTTCTATGTAGAGATCTTGAGCAAGCCCAATACTCACAATTGCTCATTGCCATAGATTAATGCTTTGACATTCAATAAATGCATAATAATAATCATAATAACAATAATAAATGCAACTACAGACAATTATAGCACCTCAATAAAATACAGCATTACAACCGCAAACATGTGCAAAGAATCCATTAAAGAAGAAGTCTGCAAAATTCTGCATGATGAGAAATTTCCTTTTATCCACAGAATCATCGTTAGAACAGAAACGACAAACATTTTGATTCTAACGAAGAACTCAGTCTGGCTTTTATCTTGATGAAATGTCTCTCAGCAAGCTTATTCCCTCAACTTTTTCTCAGACCCTTCAGCCGGCAATGGTTGAATCCCAAAGTCCTAAACACGGGGCCAGTGAAAGCAACAGAGTCTGCTGAGGACGTTCGAACCCACCATAGGCTGCCTCTTGGTCTTAGCGGACTGCTCTTCTAGATATTGTCCTGATTACAGCTCTTCATTTTGGAGTCCTTGAAGAGAGATGAAGACCTGAGGAAGGTATAGGACGAGAGGAAACATGCTGAAGCAGTTTCAATCCAGCACCACTGAGAACGGACAGTGAGGCATTTGGTACAGATGGTTGATTGGCAGGAGAAGGCCACTGATGGTTGACTGGCAGGAGAAGGCCACTGATGGTTGACTGGCAGGAGAAGGCCACTGATGGTTGACTGGCAGGAGAAGGCCACTGATGGTTGACTGGCAGGAGAAGGCCACTGATGGTTGACTGGCAGGAGAAGGCCACTGATGGTTGACTGGCAGGAGAAGGCCACTGATGGTTGACTGGCAGGAGAAGGCCACTGATGGTTGACTGGCAGGAGAAGGCCACTGATGGTTGACTTGCAGGAGAAGGCCACTGATGGTTGACTGGCAGGAGAAGGCCACTGATGGTTGACTGGCAGAAGAAAGCCACTGATGGTTTCACTGGCAGGAGAAGGCCACTGATGGTTGACTGGCAGAAGAAAGCCACTGATGGTTTCACTGGCAGGAGAAGGCCACTGATGGTTGACTGGCAGGAGAAGGTCACTGATGGTTGACTGGCAGGAGAAGGCCACTGATGGTTGACTGGCAGGAGAAGGCCACTGATGGTTTCACTGGCAGGAGAAGGCCACTGATGGTTGACTGGCAGGAGAAGGCCACTGATGGTTGACTGGCAGGAGAAGGCCACTGATAGTTGACTGGCAGGAGAAGGCCACTGATGGTTGACTGGCAGAAGAAAGCCACTGATGGTTTCACTGGCAGGAGAAGGCCACTGATGGGTCATTGGCAGATTGCCATCATCCTCAGGAGACTTATGAGGTGACTCAATCAATGCCAAACCATCAGTTGATGCTTTGTGCATAAGGCACCGGTGCTATAGAAGTTAATAATTATAATTACAGCTAGATTACCGAGTAAACATGCTAACAAACTTATCACTACATTGCTGATAAAGTAGTGTAGTCACAGCTGCATAGAGTGACCTGTCACAAAGCAACATTGAAAGGTCTTCGAAATTTGCAGCATAAACTCCAGATACTTGCATACTTCACTTAAAAGTTTCCTTTCAAACCAACCTGGTGTGATGGTTTGAAGTGCAGATCTCAACGCAGATGGCTGAGGTGACGGCTGCCTGAAATTGTTAATCGGTTCTCTTGGAGCCACAGGAGCTGGAGGCCTGCCAAGGAATGCCAGTCTCTGGGGCCTTGTTGGTATCTGAGCAGCAGGAAGGGGACAAATATGAAGAGACATTAGTTCTTGAGGCCGTGCTGGTCTTGGGATCGTTGGCGCATTGGTCTGGCAGGGTTTCGTGGCTACGACTAACGCGTTCACATCACTCACCTTTCTTATTTTTGCTGAAAAAACACAAACACTTGGTTGACTCTAATTCATCAAATGACCGAATGACTGATTGACTGTCTACAATTGATTTATTGTTAAAGAACCGATTCATTCACTGATATGACAACCAACTGCGCTTTGAATTTAAGATCTTAAACTGACAGCACAGTTTATTTATTTTATGTTTATTCCGGATATTTCTATAGCGCCTCTCGAAGTCTACTACTACTCAGAGGCGCTCCTGACTACAGCATTTGATACTGTGTCAGAATTTTCATGCCGAAGCGCCACGAGCAATTGCGAGTGAAGGGCTTGCCCAAGGTCCGTACGCAGCGGCTAGAGTGGGATTCGAACCTGCAACCCTCTGGTCACAAGGCGCCGAACTTACCACTGAGCCACCACGCCCCACAAGAGTTACTGAGATACTTAAAGAGATTGTAACCCTAGAGAAAACTATAGCACTCTTATTGCAACACACAATGTATCAATCGTCTGTCATTTTGAATTACATAAACTGTAAAGTGTAAAATGACAACTTGTGAAGCATTATATGTAATCAGCTACATATGATGTTTCACGCTGTCATCAGATGTAAAATATAATCCATTAGACACATTGTGGTAAGAGCTAATCCATTATTTGCACTGGACTGAGGAATGAATGAGATGCCTAACAACCTGCGACATGAGCTTTTCGGCCTCTTTTCCACAAACACTAGAAGATATGTTCGATCGTGGTTTCATTGTGTTAGGTCGGGAGTGCCTCTGATAAGTCTCTCTTAAAGCGGAGCTATATAAATTTGCAATTACCATTATCAACACCACCAAAACAGATTTGCTTATAAGACCTTATCCATGAAACAGATCTTTGGTTAAGATCTTATCCATTAAACAGCTACTGACCAAGAAAGTCTAACATGGTCAGTCAGTTGGATCACATCAAAGAACAGACATAGCTTACATGGAACAGGATGAGGAGTATCATGGCTCTCTGCTGGTCGCTTCTTGTCGGAAGTAGATGCAGTTTCTGACAAAGTTGAGTTAACTATCTTGACCTTGACCTTTTGACGACCTTCCTCGTCCTCGATGCATTTGGCGTATTCGATCGACAAAGCGGATTTGTCAGCATTGTTTTTCGCCTGCTGGTAGATCAACGTGTGGTAGTTCATGAACCTCTCTCTCTGCAAATCCATCAAACTCTAAATCATTATCCAGGTGCTGTTTTACCACCTATGAGGCGCTTAATCAATGGCACTTAATAAATTTGTAATAATAATAATCTATCAATTTGCCTCCAACTTTTTAACGCCATTGCTTTTAGAGGAACCTTAACATCCCACCCTGGAGATGAGGACGGCGTGCTCCAAGCTTAAATACACTTCTGTTTTATAGTTTCTTAGACCCTGAGGGATTTTCATACCTCGGGCGTTAAAAAATAATAATAATAATAATAATAACAATAATAATAACAACAATAATAAAATAATAATAATAAATATTAATAATAATAAATATTAATAATAACAATGATAGTAAGCAGGATTTATTTACACAACAAAAACTCAGCAGCATACCTCACAATTCATCACTAAAAGTTATTTTCACTGGACTGAGGAATGGTACTACTCTAAACATCCAAGCCATCTGTCGAAGGGAACCTGTTTGTCGGTTGCACGTGTGTTCGTGGGCCTGCCTCTGGTGACCAGTGTTTTATCTAGACACCTTTGGGGGGAAATGTCCCCCAGGATTTATGTTTCCCCCCAGACGCCAGCAATATTACAATGTAGAGACCTTTAGGGGAGGAAAATCCCCCTCATAGGATACATGTTTCCCCCCCCCCGAGTGGTGAATAATAAACTTTTTAGAGAGATGAATTCCTAAAAAGTCATAAACCTGATTGAGAGAGTAATCCCTTTAGAAAAAGTGTTAAAATGAGACGAAAGACTAAAAACAAGTCTTACACCTTTTTGGAGATGAAATTTTAAAAAGTCTTAAACTTTTTAAAGATGGGTGAAATTAGAATTAACAAATTTTTGTGTAAATTCGCTGGTCCCCCAGAAACCTTGTTTCCCCTCCCAGAAGAGATTAAACACTGGATTAAACACTGTCTGGTGACTCTTCCATTGTTTTGCGAACTGATGTAATATATTTCTGTTCATAATAACATTTGACATCATACAGGCTAGTGCAGTGAGCACCTCTAATTTGGTTTGCCATTTGAGTGGCGCAATATAAATCACCAATTACATTACACTACTAGCAACTGGTCTCACACAGACCAGTAACTGTAATTGCAAGTGCTTATTTATAGTGCCTCTCGCGGAAAGCCCATCCGCAGCAAGGCATTTACCAGTGTGTAATCAAACCATCAGTTGCGGACTTCATCGAACTATTGCTATTCCCCATTGTCATAGCAACAATAATGGGAACTCCGAACACCTTCATAGAATTCCACCGGTTTGCCTCTGCACATATATATGTCTATGAGTCTGCCAATGGTGACTTTTCTAGCTATTAAACATTAGCACACCTGTTTGAACAGCTCAACAGAAACTCCTCAGAGAAATAAAGGTACGGGTAATGCTTTTACCCTGTAGACGGCTTTAAATAGCTACATGTGTACTATCAAGTGAAATATTAATAACTGCACGAGACCATGAGATGAAGCAGAGCAGCACAGCCTCGAAGATAAATGGGCTAAGAGAAATCGCCAAACCACGGAGGAAATCCTAAAGGAGATGCGATGGGGGAAAGGAGAGCCAGTGCAGGACTGGGAACAATAAACTACTGATTATGCATATGGTTGTATGCAACACAGACCATGTACTGCAGACGATGCTTCATGGCCGTAACGTGGCTGACAATGAGTTTGAAGGAGAATTTAACTTCACACAGGTTACAGACGCACACAGTCCCCAAACCATTCGTCTTCTGTTGAAACTCTGTGACATACTGAAGACCTAAACGAAACAAACACTAAATATAAACCACTGTCACTGCCAATGCATAGAGTGTGTCGTCGATACCTCCTCTGTGTCAAATGCAATGACAATGTCAGTGTTTGGACAGTTGTCACATTTAAGCATGGTAGTAATAATATTGCTACATAATACATTATGACAATAATGTTTTCTTGTTTCTAAGGAATAACTCTTACCCTGTGAAAAAGTAATAATAGTAATAGGCCTAATAATAATAGCACATTTTTCGCACTGGTCTTCGATGAAAATGTGCGGTTCCAGACATTATTTCACTTGTTTTAATTAATGTCTAAGTCCGTGAAAATAATAATAGTAATATGAAAACAAGACAATAATAAAATAATAACTCAATCTAGCAGGTCCCAAAATGGTTAGAGAGCTCAGCCTGTAACACGCAGGGTATGGGTTCGAGCCTCCAATCAGGTAGTCAGTGTGTAAGGACTGTGTGCAAGTCCTTCAGTCACAATTGCTCAGCAACATCGATATTTTATCACATGGTCAAGTGCGAATTTCTTAACTTTGGAATGAAGGCAATATCAAATACATTTGTATTGTATTATTGCACTATATTGTTTTGTACTTCTCTGGAGCTGTTTAAGCCCAGAGGACTCGAACGTATCTCAGGAAAAATAACATTAACACATTGTATAAGTAATATCTGGTAACAATAAAATAAGACAAGAACAAGAAAACAACAATAGTATTACTATTAGCAGAATAGTAGTATTACTACTAGTAGAACAGTAGTATTACTACTAGTAGAGCAGTAGTATGACTATTAGCAGAATAGTAGTATTACTATTAGTAGAGCAGTAGTATTACTATTAGCAGAATAGTAATATTATTATTAGTAGAACAGTAGATTGCTATTAGCAGAAGAGTAGTTTTACTATTAGTAGAACAGTAGTATTACTATTAGCAGAATAGTAATATTATTATTAGTAGAACAGTAGATTGCTATTAGCAGAACAGTAGTATTACTACTAGTAGAACAGTAGTATAACTATTAGCAGAACAGTAGTATTACTATTAGTAGTTTACCGATAAGAGGCACTTCACAAGCATCAATAATTGGCTGAGAGAGACAGACTTCGTCTGGCTTATCTTCATCGTTGATCTCACGACAGCCGGATGCGGTCGTCCCTTTTGAAATCGTCGACATCGTCTACTACAAGACACAACACAAAATTAAGTCTTTGCAGTTTAATCAGCAGTGGTAGTTACTGGTTCATGCATTTCTCAATGCACTGATTCCAGTCTATGAGGAAATTGTATGATCAAACAATATAGTTATTGTCATTTTTATTATTGTAATCATTATTGTTGTTGTTATTATTGTTGTTATTGTAGTTGTTGCTGTGGCTGTTTTTGTTCTTTTTCTTGTTCTTAGAACTACTACTACTATAGCAACCATATGGCCATGACCCTGCTCATTGTTCACTGAAATGATTGGGTAGATCCTTCACCCCTGCTGCCCATTTAAATCGGTGCCAAACCATTTAATGTCCCCAAGGCCATGCCAGCCTAAGATTAAAGTCTCTTAAATAACAACCATCGGTAAGTGAACCTGCATCCCTCAACCAGAGAGAAGCCTAGACATCAGGTCTAACAAAAGTAGCTTATTGGGCCATAACAGAGCGAAACAGCAAATTCCAGAGGATACCAGCTCTGAGAAATCACAAATACCCAGCACCACGTTTCCTCAAGCAACAATAAATGAGTCAAGACATCCAGGAAACAAACACAAAATATGTGATTCTAGCCTAGGTGAGCTTAGGAAAGTTAGATTGCTATGTTCTGAGATGCGTGTTCAACTGGACAATGGGCTAGAAGACCTGATCTTGAAGAAATCCGTTGTACGTGGATTTACACCAAAAGTTGAAGCTATAAGTTCTTTGTTCGTCAATTGCCAAAAAGGCAATATGCCCAAACAAATTGATCGAAGCTCTGTAACAGTGAATTAGGTGGCCAGAGTTGGTGGGGTACACTGTTTGAACCGAAATTGTTACGCCTAATTTTTAACATGCTACTTTATCAACTATGCTCTTAAAATGTCCACTGCTGCGGTCTATTTCAGAAATTTCCACACCATCGACACAGACTGTCTAAACAGCATTAGTTTAAAAAATTACATTTCGTGAAGACCTCTTTAAGAAGTAGCGTAGTAAATTTGTTTACATTCAACATTAAAGAAGGCAACCTAAATATGAAGCGCATCCTCTAACGTGTACGATTCATTGATTTGCAGGTTTTAGTCAGACCTTTTATGCACAGAAGCTATTCACTGTCATAGGTGATTTTTGGTGACATTTAATACAATTATAAGCACAAAACATAACAAATAAACCGTCCATGTGCAAACATTAATATCGTCCATTTATATTTTTTTATTTAAAACTAAATAACATACTTGTGAAATATTGACGATGGACCATTACCTAAAGATTTCGGAGACTAGCAAGAGCACCCGAGGGAAGTTGCGCCATCTGGTGACAAAAGGACAATTACAATGATCACAACGTTCACGACTCAAAAAAGTTAACCGAATTAAGTGCAATCTATGTGTTAAAACTTCTAGGGCACCATTATAAATTCTATACGAAAACTTTTGTTTCTTTTACTGTTTAATTGCCATTTATTAAAAATTATTAACACGCATGCTCAAATTAACTAAATATCACGCATATCAATAAATACTCAACAACGATGACGTCATTATATTTAGCGCCTGTTTAACAAATTGCTTAAAAATGTACCGTTAATGAACTTATTGAAGCTAATTGGTCGATAACTATCATTGATTTTAACAGATCTACGAACTCATTGTTTCCTTTCAGTCGAATATCCTTTTAATTGTGTAAGTGGAAACAGGTCGCAATATTATAAATTTCATAAATTCAACTTAAGAAAAAGGGGACATGCTTTTGAATTACCGCACTTTAATACATTGCTACATAAGAAATCCTTCATCATTCGCTCACTGTACAAGTATAAAAACTGGGTTAATGCTGGTTCTAGTACCTGTTCTGATATATCTAAACTGGCCCTTTTTGTAGACCATAGTAATGCTTATGTTCCTTAGAATGTAAGGCTTAGATCATAACTTTAGTTATAGATAGGCCTATGTATGTAAATAAGACACTATCGTTTATTGTTTATAATTCTGTATAATGTATATGTATGTAAATAAGACATTATATAGAATTGCTTGTGTTTAAACTGTCTTACAGTGTTAGGCCCTACTGATATTGTGATCCTTTTGTATGTATTGTTGTAAAGTATGAGCGTTTGTCTTATACTAATAAAAGATTACTTACTTACTTACTTACTTATATTAATAATAATAATAATAATAATATTTATTCTTTAATTAAGCGCCTGCAAACGCACTGCGCTGTACATGTACATGTTATGCGATAAATCTTAACTACTAACAGAACAGACAGCCTGCAATACACGGCGCAAATGCAGCCTACAAAGCATGTCCGCCTATGGGACTCGATCTCTGTACCTCTCGCACTCTACGCCAGATGTTATCCAATGCGCTAAGTGATTGTTAGAGGTTTACATAACGCAGAGGCGTAGAGACCGCCCTCCATACCCTCCGACCGGAGGGGGCCCCGCAAGGAAAGGGGCCCCTAAAAGTGGCAAAAATAACCGTGAACGGCGTGAAGTCATTATAATACAGTTTTGATACATAACATAATGCTATTGGCTACGTCGTCAGACTTCAGTTATCTGTTGGCTAGGGTTAGGGTTACCCTCAGTGGCGTCACGAGGAGGTGCGGGGGGGGGGTGCGGACCGCACCGGGTGACACCCTCAGAGGGGGTGACACCCAAGATGAGAAATGATGAAATTTTTGGAAGATGAGGAATTCCTAAAAAAAGGTCATCACTTTTTAGGGGAGACGAATTTCTAAAAAAAGGTCATCACTTTTTTTGGAAACGAATTCCTAAAAAAAGTATCACTTTTCTTGGGAGACGAATTCCTAAAAAAGTCATCACTTTTTTGGGAAGACGAATTTCTAAAAAAAGGTCATCACTTTTTTAGGGTGACACCATGACTTTACCGCACCGGGTGACACCAGCCCTAGTGACGCCACTGGTTACCCTAACCCTGAAGGTCTATGTATACATAATATGAACCCTGAATATTGTATATTACCGCATTCCAGTTTCCCCATTGTAAGGGGCCCCGGACATATGTTCGGAGGGGGCCACGTTCTTTGTTGCTACGGCTCTGACATAACGCCTACATCGCATCACACAAGCGGACCACATGGTCATTCTTGTGATCACTGAGCACTGTAGAACTGTTAATTTTTCTTGGTTTAAAATTCGTATCCGTCGTAATCGCAATTCGTTGTTCACTTTAAACCAGATCAACTAACCGACTGTAAAATGTTATCGAAAATGATTATTCTTGCTCTATAACATTAAACATTTATCGAGGTACGATAATTCGATAAAATAGATAAGCACATCAAGAAGTATCCTAGATAAAATCAAATGTTGCTTTAAAGACAAAATACAAAACTGTTTAGGCATCTTGTTTTGTCTTCACTTCCAATTCGAAAATATTGCTTTCACTATTTGACCAGCCTCTTGCAGAGTTTTCACCATGGCTAATAATAAGGGAAGGTTTACTGTAAGTGAAGATATTGTTACTTATAGTTACCTTAGGTGGAAACTCATTACTCGTGTAAACAACCAAGTAGAAACTCAGGAACACAAGAAAATTTCAAGATTAATTAAAAAGTAAGTAAAACTAAAGAGTGAGTAAAACTAAAGAGTAAAAATGACTGATCTCCAAGAAATCAGACCATCCCAGGTTTGCAGCCATCCAGAAATGTGCCTTTGATTGTATATTATAATTACTATTATTATTATTATCATCATCATTATTATCATTATTATTATTATTATTATTATTATTTTTATTATTATTATTTATGCCCAAAGTTGATATGATCCCTCAGGTGATAAAAAATTGTCCGGAGACAGCAAATTATTATTATTATTTATACCCAAAGTCGATATGATCCCTCAGGTGATTATTATTGTTGTTGTTGTTATTGTTGTCGTTGTTGTTGTTGTTGTTGTCAAAGCCGTAGCCAGGATTTTGTTTTGGGAGTGGTTACTCGTCCTTGAGCAAGCCGACAAGCAACCGAGTTTTATTTTACATTATTTAATTTCGGGTGGTGTTTAAACACCCAAAACAACCCGCTAGCTACAGCCTTGGTTATTATTATTATTATTACACATTATAGAGAGCTGTGACAAATTTAAGAAAAGTTCTAGACAATAAAATGAATATCAGAAATCAAATTCACAATTTTTATTTACGGATGTCTCCATCTTCCTTTCTGTACTTTCCTTTTCCGCCGATGTGTGAATTTATACGAAGAGCTCACACAACATATACTTTCCAAAAATTAAACCATAATAACTTTACTTAGATTTGAACATGGACTCCTGAAGTGACCAATTGACAATTGGGTAACCTCTCTAAGAAATTATTTGGTCCATCAAAACTTGCTCACAAGGAAGACATTGACACTTTTGGTATTTTCAATGTACCATTTCCACTATGGTCGGATTACAGAGTAAATAAAAAGTGATAAATGTACAAGTTTTGCTATTGTTTTTCTGTGTTGAAGATCTGAAAATGGAAGCAAAAATCAGTAATCGTGAAGAGCGATTTACATGTGACTTTTGCAACAAAGGATTTGTATGGATTTGTCAACTGGCTCGCCATATAAGAACCCACACAGGAGAAAAGCCATACAAGTGTGATTTGTGCAACAAAACGTTTACACGTAGCAATAGTCTTCTGTCCCATTCAGCAAGACACACCGAAGAAAAGCCATACAAGTGCAGCTTGTGTCCTAAAACATATGCACATAGTCTACAGCTCAAAAGGCACATGAGAGCACACCCTGCAGAAAAGCCAAATAGGTGCAGTGTATGTCAGAAAGAATTTTTACAGAAGATTAGTTTGCAATACCATACAAGAATCCACACTGGTGAAAAACCATACAGTTGTGATTTGTGCCATAAATCATTTGGCCGGAAGAGCACTATGGAATACCATAAAAGAACCCATACGGGAGAAAAGCCATACAAGTGCAAGTTCTGCCATAAAGTATTTGCATGGAAGCATGTTCTGGTTTGCCATATAAGAACCCACACTGGAGACAATCCATACGTTTGCTGTTTTTGCTACAAAAAATTTGTGCATAGAAGCAGTTTGTTAAGCCATGCAAGAACCCATACTGGAGAAAAGCCATACGTGTGCTATTTTTGCTACAAAGCATTTGCACGTAGAAGCAATATGTTAAGCCACACAAGAACCCATACTGGACACAAGCCATACGTGTGCTATTTTTGCTACAAAACATTTGCATATAGAGGCCATATGTTAAGCCATACAAGAACCCACACTGGACAAAACCCATATGTATGCAATTTTTGCTACAAAACATTTGCATGTAGAAGCAGTTTGTTAAGCCATGTAAGAACCCATACTGGAGAAAAGCCATATGTGTGCAATTTATGCAACAAAACATTTGCACATAGAAGCAGTTCGTTAAGCCATACAAGAACCCACACTGGTGAAAAACCATACAGTTGTGATTTGTGCCATAAATCATTTGGCCGGAAGAGCACTATGGAATACCATAAAAGAAACCATACGGGAGAAAAGCCATACAAGTGCAAGTTCTGCCATAAAGTATTTGCATGGAAGCATGTTCTGGTTTGCCATATAAGAACCCACACTGGAGACAATCCATACGTTTGCTGTTTTTGCTACAAAAAATTTGTGCATAGAAGCAGCTTGTTAAGCCATGCAAGAACCCATACTGGAGAAAAGCCATATGTGTGCAATTTTTGCTACAAAACATTTGCACACAAAGGCAGTTTGTTAAGCCATACAAGAATCCATACTGGAGAAAAGCCATATGTGTGCAATATTTGCTACAAAACATTTGCACATCGAAGCAATTGGTTTTGCCATACAAGAACCCACACTGGTGACAAGTCATGTCATTTGAGTACTTCAGATGTAAAAGTGAGCATAAATGCTGAAGTTGACAACTGTGTGGATGGGAAAGTGTTGTCAACATCAGATGACTTACCCGACATATCTTCGAAGCAATGTATAAACCGAAATCCAGATGGAATGGATGATTTCATTTTGAAACCGTATGGCTGTGGATTTTGCGATGAAGTGTATGAAATGGAAAAGACATTTTTGGACCATTCTAATAATCACTATAGTGATGCTCCCCACAGGGACACTTTTCTTGAACTATTTGAAATGCGTCTGTTGACTTACCTTCCACGAACAAGGAAAGGACAAGAACAAGTATCTCATGTAGCAGATAATTGATTCGAGTATATTGAACAGTTTATTGCATAGCCTCTATGAGCAGAAAACTCATTTATGCAAGAACAAGCCATTAGAAGTTTAGTTGGCCACTGGATCACATTCTGCTATAATAAATGTTCTGATTGTTGCAAAGAAATAGATTCTTTGACAGTTCTGCTGAAGTTGATGTACAGTAACATTTAATTTACTTCAGAGCAATTGTACGTATTCACTACAATCAGGGCATCCATATGGATTTGGTTGACAGTGGGGCAATATATAGGGAGTGTAAATTGGTAAACGTGTTGAATCCATACTGGACATCCCAGAGGGAAACCATACCATGCCAGTTATGCCAGAAAACGTTTTCATGCAACTCATGCAGAGAAGTCATATGAGAAGCCCACTCTAGAGAGAAATCATTTCTGTGTCAGATTTGTTAAACAACATTTTTCAGATATTCAGATGCACAAAATTAGAATCCATACTAGAGAGAAAGCATATCAATGCGATTTATGCTCGAAAGCATTCTCACTCCAATTTTATCTCAAGATTCATCAGAGATTCATACTGGAGATAAACCATTCCAATACCAGCCATGTCCAAAAAATGTTCACTTACCGTTGTAGATACAGGAAAAAGTAAAGTAATGTGGCAGCCATAACTGGTAGCAGATGGTGATTCAAAAAGATAGAGATTTTTGTTACTAACGAGACAACAATTCAATTGATATGCAAACTGAATAGTTCAACGGGAATAAATTAAAGTAACATGGATTAACAGTAAGCTTGAATATATGACATTGTATGGGTCAGGTTTACTTTGCCTATCTTTACTGTCTATCTTTACTGTGCAGATAACCATTGGATCACTTGAAACTACGAGATGAGAGATTCTTCTGCAGTAATACTTTGCTGTCATACTCTACGAAAGTCTCACGAATCGGTGATTACACAGTTCAGTTTCAGACAATTGTTTGATTTCACTGACGAAGATGAAATAGCTACGACATTGCACCAACTACCAAAACGTCTATCATGATCTCTTAAGAAGAACGCCTATAGTGTCTGCTAACACTAGACATGTCTGCTAATACCAAACACGCAGTCTAAGTTGCTGGCGTTAGGCCTACTCTTAACCACTGATCACTCTTATGACTTCCTGACTGACTGCCTACTCTCTCTTCTGACTGACCCTACTGGATTATGTATCCTAAGTTATTCTGAGGTCTGGGGTAAAGGTGTACTTCTGATTGGTCCATCCACCCTATTGGACTTTACCAGGGATCCCTCGATTGACGTTAGCTAAACTACGGGAAGGTCGTCCTTAATCTAACCTTACCTTATTATACTTAGCCAATGAAATAACTTCCACTGCGGATGGATGATCTTTCCCGTTGTTTCTGGAATGTGCATTTATTATTCTGGACTTGTCTACTTATCTTCTGACGATTGAAATGAATGCTCATTAATGTAGCTTAATTACCTTCTGCTTGACCAGAAGCTGGACAGATGGACTCAGTTAATCTTAATCTAGCGATGTCATCACCTCGAATCCTATTACCAATCTCCTGTAGCTATCCCGGAGCCTCAGAGTCTAGAAACTTATCTGACTTCTACAATTAACTTGCATACCAAAAATAACTCTGATATATGCATGCTTTCTTGTGCATCTATTTCCTTTCTGTTGCATTGCAAACATTTCATTAGTTTTTGTGATATCAGCAACCTCTTAGAGTTAAAATAATGGTTAATTTCCGTTAGTTTAGATAAATTCACTTTAAGTAATATAGTGTTGTATAACATGGCCAATAATTATTACAAACAGTGAAGAACTTACAACACAGTTGCAAGAAATATTCAACGAAATATTCAGATGTTTTATACGTGGGAAATTTTAGATGAAAACATGCATACTGGAATATTAAAATATCCAAAAAAATATAAATGTTAGATGGAAATAAATGGAGCATAATTATCCAGTGAGAAGTAAGTAAGTGAGTAAGTAGCCTTTATTTTCATATGACAAGCGCACATGCATTACATGTATACATACAGTGATTACATACATTTTGAAAACAAAACTATAACAGGAGCAGCTTATAAAGTCACACATTTACAACTAGATATAATTAAAGATACATCGATTAACAAGTCTGCTTTTAAACAATTTAGATTTAACAAGAGGCAGCATGAAAGGATGTCCTCTTGCAAAGTATGAGTACTTGTCCTCACGAGTAGGTGGCAAGAGCTGATGAATGCAGTGGCCAAAGTACTGCGATTTCTGGAAGAGCTTCCTGTCTGCTCGAGCAATCAGCTCTTCTGCAGTATGGGCCTTCTCACATAAAATTTTGTATTTTGCCATCTGCGGGCCTATTTCAGAGCTGCATTAATGTGCACAACGTCATGTGAGGTGAGAAATCCAGCGTAGGCAGGTAAAGCATGCATGATTCTTGAAATAACAATCGCCTGAAAAATGACGTTGAGCTTCGAGATATACATGCTGCCTTAACTGGTTGAGAAGGAAATACCGCTGGTTTATTAGACTGCGAATGTAGTAAATATGGTTTGAAAAAGAAAGGTTTGACTGTAGGCCTAGAATGATTCCAAGCAGCTTGACACTTAGTCTAGGCGTATCCAGCTGCTCAATACCGAGTAGGGACAGACAGTGGTCTGAAGGACGTTCAATACCAGGCCGCCTGAAAATTATTTCCTTGGTTTTGGAGATATAAATGCTTAGCTTATTTAGTGTGGCCCACAGCTTAATGTTGTCAAATTATTCTGCACTGAGCCCAATGCTTGCAGTTTCGGGATTCAGTAGACAAGTCATCAGCATATTTACACAGGTGGTGTTCGTCACATAGAGTGCAGAGAGCTGCAATGAATATAATGAACAGAACAGACCCGACCCCAGATCCTTGCACAATACTTTGAGTAATTGGCAACCAGTTGGAGTTGAAAGTGAGTGATGAAGAAAGGGACTTGGGAGTGATTATGCACAAGAGTGCAAAACCTTCAAGGCAATGTGCTGAAGCAGCAAAAAAGGCTAATTCAACTTTAGGTATGATAAAAAGGACAATAGTCACCAGAGACAAAGATATAATAATAAGGTTGTACAAATCACTGGTTAGGCCACAGTTGGAATACTGCATCCAGGTATGGAATCCATACCTGAAACAGGACATGGAAAAACTGGAGAAAGTACAAAGAAGAGCTACGAAAATGATTTGGGGCTACAAGGATCTGAGCTATGAAGAAAGGTTGAAAAGGTGTGGACTAACAACATTGGAGAAAAGGAGGAGCAGAGGAGATCTGATTGAAGCTTATAAGATTATCACTGGAAAGGAAGCACTGCAGTGGGAGAGGTTCTTTGAATTAGCACCGAACAGGGCAACTCGGGGACACAGGTATAAATTATTTAAGAGGCCGAAGGGAACATTAGGGCAGAAATTCTTTAGTGCAAGAGTTGTAGACCTGTGGAATGGTTTGGACGATAGTACTGTCTCAGTGGACACTATAACAGCTTTTAAGAAGAAGCTAGGAAAATTGGGCTATTAAGAGTTCGAGGTAAATTTGCAGTGGTTCTAACACAGACTACACGTCTTCTGAACCACTTAAAACCCTTGTTATGTTATGTTATGTTATAGTTTTCCGTCTAATTTAACAGCCTGCGTTCGACCGCTTAAGAAACTAGCTATTTTAGTGCTTCTGTAAGTGTTTCAGCCTTCCATGCCTCATCATCCGATTCCTGTTTTTCAGTAAACTTTGTCAGTCTCATTCAAAATTGCTTGTGTGGATTCTGCAAAATGAGAAACTCCTTAATAGCAATTGACCCAAAGAAATAATCTAAAAAATTACACGCACAGAAATAACGTTTACGATTCATTGATTCATTCGCAAGAGGGATGAGCATAATTTAATCCAACTTCTATTTAATGTAATCTTAGTTCAGTAATGTTAAACGCCATTTTGAAGATTGAAAAAAATTGGCGATTCGCGACCGCCATATCGTTGCTACACTTTTAATATTGTGAGTTATTCCCGACTGTTTAATAAATCGACAGTATATCGGTGAATTCGACTTAGGTTACTTTTTCTGAACTCTAACGCGCGTACGGTAATCTTAAAGGTACGCGAGGGTCGGTTAGGGTCAGGGTAAGCGTCGCGAGGGTCGGTTAGGGGTTAGGGTCAGTGTAGCGTATGTATTTGTGCGACTAAACAAGCTATACCTTCGAGTGGAAGCTGGATTTAAAAATTCAGGGCTAGAGTTAGGTACCCCGATTGTACATGTTCGCCGTTGTGTGTTTTTTTAGAACCTTGACTCGCTGACAGAGAGGAGAGCTCTGCTGCCAAATGTAATAATTATTAACTTGAGGCATAACAAGAAAATGGCAATTTATATCATATCATTTTCACATAAGGTCATCAAGACCTACATGGAAGAATCCACACTGGAAAAAAACCAAGCACCAATCGATGGTACTGAGTAATTTTGAGTGAAAAACGCACTCAAGGTACCTACACAGTAACCGCCTCAGAGGAACATGCCAATGGCCATTATGATCTTCCTTCAATTTCAAAGTGTAAACTTTCATTATTTCCAGAATTTGCTCAAATTTTGAATGTATTCTACCTCAAAGTCTGTGATTCCAGGGTTAGTTTTCGATTCACTGGAAGAGTTTGCACAGTATTGGACAATTTTTGGAACGTTTCATCTATGACTGCTACAGATAGAATGAAAGGCCAGTCCTCATTAGCACCCAGCTGTGAAACACGTGTTGTATATAGCCAAGCCAGTTCGAACAACAACTGTTGGTTACAGAGAGGTTCTTGTTGACCTTCTTTCTATGAGTTACTGTCGTAGCAAAGAATCAAATCCCTGTTAACATTTACACTATCGATAACTGATGTCTTTGCATACTGAAAGAGTTCATTTGACTAGGTATCATTCTTCATCTGAGACACAGATCTGAACCAGGGATTGTGAATGTACATCAACTGTCAATGATATAAGATCATTGAAGGTCTGTTCATAGAATATGAAAAATATTCATGCAACAAATGATAGCATGGAAATACAGTGAATGTGAATTTTGAGTGTATCAAAACGTTTCCAGAAAATAAATGCCTCCGCTCTCCATGCAAGAATAAGTACAATTTATGTAACAAAACGTGTGGAAAGATGTTTTCTGAAAGTACATACAAGTAGAAAGTGCAGAGAAAAGCTTTCAAATTTCAATTTATGTGAAAACGTATTTGCAGATTTGTGGTTGTAAAATCACATGGGAACACTGCAAGCTGACGCTTATTATGTAAAATAAGTACTTGTAAGTGTGATTTTATGTGACAAAGCATTTGCATAAACTGATCAACTGAAACGTCGCACAAGAATGCACCACGGAGAAAACCCTTACAAGTGCAATTTGTGCGACGAAACGTTTGTAGATATGTGGGACCTCTATTGCCATGACACAAGAAACCACCCTGAAGAAAAACCATACAAATGCAATTTATGTCATAAAACATTTACATGTAAGTATGGTTTGGGCTTACATAGAAGAATCCACACTGGAGAAAAACCATATCAGTGCATTGTTTGTCAAAAGGCATTTCCAGACTATAAGCATCTCAAACGTCATACAAGAACCCACACTGGAGAAAAACCATACAAATGCAATTTATGCCATAAAACATTTGCAGGAAAGAGCAGTCTAAGATGCCATGTAAGAACCCACACTGGAGAAAAACCATATCAGTGCATTGTCTGTCAGAGGAAATTTGCAGACTATAAGCATCTGAAACGTCATACAAGTACCCACACTGGAGAAAAACCATACAAATGCAATTTATGCCATAAATCATTTTCACAGAAAGGTTATCTAGACCTACACGGAAGAACCCACACTGGAGAAAAACCATACAAATGCAATTTATGCCATAAATCATTTTCACAGAAGTGTTATCTAGACCTACATGGAAGAACCCACACTGGAGAAAAACCACACAAATGCACTTTATGTCATAAATCATTTTCACAGAAGGGTAATCTAGACGTACATGGAAGAACCCACACAGGAGAGAAACCATACAAATGCAATTTGTGTAATAAGTCATTTTCAAGGAAAGGTCATCTAGACGAACATGGACGAACCCACACTGGAGAAAAACCATACAAATGCAATTTGTGTGATAAATCATTTTCAAGGAAAAGTTGTCTAGCCGAACACAGAAAAGCCCACGCTAGAGAAAAGCCATTGAAGTGCAATGTATCTCTGAAGTCATTTGCATGCAATGGCAATCTCAAAAGGCACGTGACAATGTGCAGTGGAGATTATTCATACAAATGCGTGTCGTGTAAAAATTTTGTTTCCACAAAAGAATGTGGGTGTCAAAGGACTAAGTCAGGTGAGAGATTCCTCAGATTGACTGAAGATGACAACCATCTGTGTGGGAAGGAGTTGTCCTCCACAGAAACTACCAGCATACGAGATTTTTCACCTAGGTTGAGTATAAAGCCAGATTCAGGTGAAAAACAATTTTCTGATGATCAATTGGGTGCTTGTGTTAATTTTAGCCATTTTATTTTCAGACCTTATGGTTGTGGAATGTGTGATGAAATGTTCGAAATCGAAAAGGAATTTATGGAACATTGTTTCCATCACTACGCTATTGCTCCTGGAAAAGATACTTTTCTTGAACTATTTGAAATGCACCTTTTGAGTTATTTTCCTTGAGTACAGGAGGCAGATTAGTGAAAAAGTTTATGTTTGATTTTTTCACCTATTACACTGTTATCAACATTTACTGGATGGTCACGTTAGCTGGATGAGCGACGAAAATGAGCTGAAACAAGGAGCTGGAAGAGCGATGAAAATGACATGAAACCAATGAAAATATCGCTCAAGCTAGAAGCTGCAATATCGTGATCCTTTCGCCTGTGAACCATTTGTCGTGAACCTTTTGTCGGTGAACCTTTTGTCTGTGAACCTTTTGTCGTGACACCATCTCGCACTGGGAGTGCTTCTGAATGGCCCTCCAGCTAGATGCGCTTTATAAATATCCCAATACAATACAATATTGGTTTGGAGTGATGCTTTATTTTGCATGTTCAATGATCTATTTCCTGTTGTTTTTTCTCATTACAATCTTACGTAGTGAACTGTGAATATTTGTGTTTGAATAAGCACACTTTGGAACCTATTGGTCATGTACTTTTTTCGTTTTTGGAACATTTTTAGTTCGATTAGGGCATGTTGCATGTGTCAAAGTAAACATTTAAAAGGTGGGATATGGGTTAAGAAAGACTGACAGTGTGTTATAAATGTTTTATATATAAATAGTAAAATAAACATATTATTTTCTTATTTTTCAAAATGAATGTAAACAATGAACTATCTTCCTCGTCCTCTTCTTCTTCTTCTATCTTCCGTCAGATGTCTGCCGACGATGGGCTGTGTGCAAGATGGCTCCAATTCTCTGTCTCTGGTAGTATCCAGGACAGTAACTCTCATGTCCATGTCTTGTTCCTTAAGATCTCGTCTAACGTTTCCAATCTTTGTCCTTGTTTCTCTTCCTCGAATTCGTTTTCCCTCCACGTGGCAATAATTATAATAGTAATCTCTTGTTGTCCATTCTTGTTGCATGCCCATACCATGTCAGTCTTTAATATAAATCTTGTCAACCAGTGTTTCCCTCTGTCCCGACTCCTTCCGGATTATCTGATTACGAATCCTATGATCCAATCTCGTCTTATCCTCCAACATTTTTTCCTTTCTGTTAGTTCATGCAGTTGCTATGGCGACTCAGCAAACGCAGATTGTTTATAAGTATCTATCCATTTAGTGCCACTCGAGTTTCGACAGAATTCAGTGCACAGCTCATCATGGCATACAGAAGCAAGTAAAGCAGGTCTGGTGACTGGCCGCGTCCTTGCGTACGCCCACTGTGATCGTAAACTACTCCGTTAGTTTTCCATCCACTGCGACTGCACTCACTGACAATGTGCTGTATAGCTCTTCTATAGCAGCGGTTCCCAAACTTCTCAGTGTGACGGACCGGCAGGAATTCACTTTCAATGCGACGGACCGGCAGGATTTTCCCATTGCAGCAGGACCGATACCCAATTTATTAGCTTTATTTCTTTCTCAATCACTAAAGATGTATTAATTATAAGATTTAAAAAACGAGAATTAGGCTAAAACAAATCTTGGAATTTGGTACAAATAATAAAGTTACATTGAAAGGAGCGGATATTGTTGGGAAAATGTCACAAATTTAACCACAGTTCTAATTATAAAATAAGTTGTAAGCAAGTTAATGTGATACGAATTAATATATTCACTGGTCCAATATGAATCAAAACTTTGCATTTTGTTAAAAAATATAAATAATTCATGCTAATGCTTTTCATTAATATATTTATTATATTTTATTCTTGTAATTTTGAAATTTATCATATAATTGTACTTACAATATCAAACCTAAAAGTAGACGCGTCTATTGACGAAAGCAGTGACCAAATTATTAAGAGATACGTCACCTCCGGTTTCTAATTGGCGGTCAAAAACCCAAATGTTACGATCAAAATTTCTAGTAAAGGTGAACAACATCTATTTGACCTGTCAGCAATTCGTCGAGAAACTATTCGGCTGTTTTAGTTTACAATAGCTGAAATACATTCACTTTCAGAACAAATCGTGATTTATGAGGCAATCGTGTTTTTGAAGATAGTTCGAAGCGACACCCCATCGAGAAAACGTAGTTTTTCCTGACTCACTTCGCGGACCGGCAACTGAGGGCTCGCGGACCGGCACCGGTCCGCGGACCATAGTTTGGGAACCACTGTTCTATAGTACTATCACCAAGTCCTCTGCAATTCCATTGTTCCTTAGTACCTGCCACAACCTCTGTTGTCATACACTATCGAATTCCTGTTTATAATCTTTGAAATTCTGTACAAAGTTCGATTTCTTTTGCAGTAGCCAACTTCTCCGATAGGCTAGCTGTCGAATAACGACGAATAATTTGATTCAGTAGCTCTTCACTGATTGATGTTGCCATTCGCAAGAGGGAGAAGAATAGCATAATCCAACTTCCAATTGTAGTATTCTTTCCATAAATGATTACACGCATTTTGAAGAACTGGACAAAAGAGGCGATTCGAGACTGCCATAATTTTATAATATAATTGCTACACTATCAATTGTGAGTTATTCCCGACTGTTTAATCAGTTGACAATATAAGTACAGTTGTTGCATTTTTATATATTTATATTGTTTTATAGGTCAATGTCACCGAATTCGTGTCTTTTTCGCAAATGGGTGAATGTGACTTAGGCTATGCTGCACGGGATCTTTGGATTTTGGGCGATCGGGTTGTGTAACCCTAGACTTGAATTTTAAAATGCAGCTTCCACTCGAAGGTATAGCTTTTTTAGTCGCACAAATACATAGGCTACACTGACCATAACCCTAAGCCCTAACCGAACCTCACGACCAGTGCTTAAAGTGGTTTGGGTGAGCAGTGGGAACGTAAAAGAAGAGTTTCATTGAAACCCATGCGTGAGCAGTGGGAACGCAAGCAAAGAATGTCGAGAGCAGTGGGAACGCCGTTCCCACGCGTTCCCACCCACTTTAACCCCGGCTCACGACGCTAACCCTGGCCCTAACCGACCCTCACGATGCAAAGACACCCACCCAGATAGTACACAGGCACCCCCATTGTACATGATCGCCGAATGATCTTCCGAAAGATCCCCACGAGTTTGCTCATCCTCCATTCTCGCCTATTACTTTCACCTCTCCTCCGCTCGCACTGTCCTCCGCTGCATTCCACTCACTACTGAAACCAAACTCTTGAAGCTATCCTGTCCTGTCTCTATTCCTGTGCCACCACACAACACACATAACCGATTACCACCGTAGTACCTGGCCGTCTCCTCGGCTTGACCTTCTCGGACTTAAGTGACCTGGCACTGGAACGAACAAAAGGCAGTCTGGCTATTGCGGATTTGATTTGATATAGCGCCGGTGTCTGGTCTGCCTGACATGGATTTTTTCGTGGCGCTGAGAAATTTCGGAGATTTAGATTAGATTATATTTCTGAGTTCTATCTTGTGTAACGACCTCTGCTCTGCCTCTCTTGATCTGGCCCCATGAAACTGGACTACTCTCAGGAAACGCCGTCTGATTTGACGTAGCACTCGTGATTAGGCTGGTACCCTGTGCTTGGCCTTCGAGTGGCGCTTTAGAAGTTTGCAGATTACGATTGCAATTAATCTTATATTTTTATAGCTCCATTATGATCCTGCACGGCAGCACTGGGCTACAGTCGATGTCACCCCTAGAGAAATTTGCAGTCGGTCAAAAGAACGAAGGATCGGTCCCGACAAGTCAGAGGCAGCTTAAAGAGAATTTAAGCGCGCTTGAACAAAAATTAGATGTATAGCGACTATGTGACCATGACAATGAGTCTAGAATGTAAGCCACCAAGAGCTTAACAGTGTGAATAGATTTTTGTTTTGTGTTTTTCAGAACCTTGACTTTCACAAAGAAAGCTCTGCTACCAAATGTAACATTCACTTGAGGCATGACAAGCAAATGACAATTTATGTCATAAATCTTTTTCACAGAAAGGTCATCTAGACCTACATGGATAAAAACCAAGCACGAATCGATGGCACTGGGCAGGTGTGAGTGAAAAACACACTCCATATACCTACACAGTAACCGTCTCAGAGGAACCAATAGCTATTACGATCTTGGTTCAATTTGAAAGTGAAAAATTCTGTACTTCCAGAATTTGCAAACAGTTTGCATGTTCTCTACCTCTAAGGCTGTGATTGCAGGGTTAGTCTTCTATTCACCAAAAGAGTTTGCAGAATTGTCGGAACTTTTAATTTGTGACGGAGCATAGAATGAAAATCCATTCTTCATCTGAGACACATTCTGTACCAGGGACTGCGAATGATATAAGATCTAAAAATCATAGAAGGTCTGCTCACAGGATATAAATAACATTCATGCAACGAATCATAGCACGGTAATTCAGTGAATGTGAATTTTATTTCAACTGTTTGCAGGGAGAATAAGTGCCTCAGCTCGGCACGTAAGAAAAAGTGCAATTTATGTCACAAAACATTTGCAGAAAATTGGTATCTGAAAATACATACAAGAACAAAGAACAGAGAAAAGCCACAAAATTTCAAATTATGTGAGAACGCATTTGGAGAATTCTGATAGTAAAATCACTTGGGAGCGCAGTCAACGTATATTGTGTAAAACAAGTGCAAGTGTGATTTTATGTGACAAAGCATTTACATACATTGATCAGTTGAAATGCCGTACAAGAATGCGCCATGGAGAAAACCCTTATGAGTGCAATTTATGCCACAAAACATTTGCAGATATGTGGGACCTCGACTGCCATACAAGAAGCCACCCTGAAGAGAAACCATACAAATGCAATTTATGTCGTAAATCATTTTCACAGAAGGGTCATCTAGACCTACATAGAAGATCCCACACTGGAGAAAAACCATACAAGTGCAATATATGCCATAAAGAATTTACAGGTAAGTATGGTTTGGGCTTACATAGAAGAATCCACACCGGAGAAAAACCATATCAGTGCAGTGTTTGTGAGAGGGCATTTGCAGACAGTAAATATCTGAAATGCCACATGAGAACCCACACAGGAGAAAAACCATACAAATGCAATTTCTGTCATAAAACATTTGCAGAGAAGAGCAGTCTAAACCTACATGGAAGAACCCACACTGGAGAAAAACCATACAAATGCAATTTATGTCATAAATCATTTCCACAGAGGGGTAATCTAGACCTACATATAAGAACCCACACTGGAGAAAAACCATACAAATGCAATTTATGTCATAAATCATTTTCACAGAGGGGTAATCTAGACCTACATATAAGAACCCACACCAGAGAAAAACCATACAAATGCAATTTATGCCATAAAGCATTTGCATATAAGTGTAGTTTGAACTTACATAAAAGAATCCACACTGGAGAAAAACCATATCAGTGCATTGTTTGTCAGAGGGCATTTGCAGACAGTAGACATTTGAAATACCATACAAGAACACACACAGGAGAAAAACCATACAAATGCAATTTATGCCATAAAACGTTTTCACGGTGAGCAGTCTAAACCGCCATGTAAGAAACCACAATGGAGAAAAACCATACGAGTGTAATTTATGCCATAAAACATTTCCACAGAAATGTGACCTTAACCGCCATACAACATCCCACACTGGAGAAAAACAATACAAATGCAATTTGTGTGATAAATCATTTTCACGGAAAGATCATCTAAACGAACACAGAAAAACCCACTCTGGAGAAAAAATCGATCAGTGCATTGTTCGTCAAAAGGCATTTGCAGACCGTAGTCATCTGAAATGTCATACAAGAGAAAAGCCATGCATATCATGTGAAAATGTTTCCACAAATGATTGTCAGTGCCAAGGTACTAAATCCTGTGATAGATTCCTCAGATTGACTGAATATGACAACCGTCTGTGTGGGAAGGAGTTGTCCTTCACAGAAGCTACCAGCATACGACAATCTTCATATGGGGCAAGGGTACAGGCAGTTCTTAATGAAAAACAACTTTCTGAAGATCGATCGAGTGTTCGTGTCAATTTTAGCCATTTTATTTTGAGATCTTATGGTTGTGGAATGTGTGATGAAATGTTCGAAATCGAAAAGGAATTTATGGAACATTGTTTCCATCACTACGCTATTGCTCCTGGAAAAGATACTTTTCTTGAACTATTTGAAATTCATCTTTTGAGTTATTTTCCTTGAGTACAGGAGGCAGATTAGTGAAAAAGTTTCGGTTTGATTTTTTCACCTATCACACTGTAATCAACATTTACTGGATGGTCACGTTAATACACAGAAACCATTCTCGACGTTACTACTCAAAGTCGAAGTTATGTCTGTTTAGCGTATGGTGTGTTTGTACATCTTGGAGTCAGGACTATACACCGTGTCTCAAAATAAACTGTGCAAAATTGTTTCTGTCAGAGCTTCGTCAAATTTTCACCAATTTTAATAATTTTTGGTAGGTTGATGGCAAAATAGCTGAAATTTTATGCTATACATAAATTTTCCACCTCACCTGACTCATGTCACCGCACTACCTTGTTAGCACAGCTGTACCAATTTCTTATATAATGCTTAAATTTTATTACATTCTACAAACTATCTGACGACTTAATTAGCACGCAGTAAAGTAACATATGGTTTACTTAGCAAAGATTTTAATTGCTATGACAGATCTGCTTAAAATTGTTAGAATTGGTGCTCGAAATGTGCCCCGCTTACACGGACACAAGCGCTTAGAGGGCGACGCCACTGGCCGATAGCAGCATCAACGATCGACTGGTCAAAGCGCGCCCACTCGTCGATCAGACGCGTTTTGAGTTCGTCGACGTTGGCTATTCTGAAGCGGTAAACCTTTTCCTGCAGCACACTCCATATGCTATAGTCGACTGGGTTAAGATCCGGTGAATTCAGCGGCCACAGTGTTGGAGGTATGAAGTCGGGCGTTTCTCGCTGCAGGAAAGAGACAGTGTCGCGTGCTCGATGCGCTGGGCGCCGCCGCGCCATCCTGTTGACAGACAAAAAACTCGCCCTGGGATATCCGGCGTATGTCTGGCAGTAGCTTCTGGGCAAGAAGGTTGTCGCGATAGTAGGCACAATTCACTTTGACACCCGGCTCGATGAAATGGATTTCAGTGCAGCCAAGTTTCGAGCACTCTAGTTGTTAAAATTTAAGCGTTATATACGAAATTGGTACATCTGTGTTTAACAAGGTAGTGCGGTGACATGAGTAAGGTGAGGTAGAAAATTTATGTATAGCATAAAATTTCAGCTATTTTGCCATCTACCTACCAAAAATTATAAAAATTGGTGGAAATTTGACCAAGTTCTGACAGAAACAATTTTGCACAGTGTATTTTGAGACACGGTGTACATGCATCTGCCATAGGTTTTGAGTGGGTTTTTTAATCCCTCTGGCAACCATCCGCCATTTGGCATTCTTAATTAAGGTCGCTGCAAAAAGTCTTTACTTTCGTATTGTTACAGTAATAAACTTGGCATGTCAACCTTGCAGTAATCTGAAATTAGGAAATGATGAAGTATGTGAGAACCAGACAGTGGAGACGTTGTGGATTATCACACATAATCCATCTTCGTGTATTTAGTCAATTCTCTAAGAGCCGTTTATTCAGGCATGGTGGGATTTTACAAGTGGTTTTAAGAAGGTACTGCTACACATTGTACTTTTTTTTAATTTTGTGTGTCATGCATGTTAAACATTTTACACATACTTTAAACGTACAGAAAATGTGTATATTTATGCTGTGTATTTGGACCTAATAATTATACCACACATTAAAGCCTCGATTTTATTTCAGTATGTTTCTAAAATTTGTCTCTTTATATGGTACTTTGCAGTAGGTCGGTAGTTATAGGTGCCACTAAGTAGAGAGCCGTAAAGGCGCTCCTGAAGAGAATGGAGGTTGGATGACAGAATAAGAGAATTACCGACCACCATTAGTAAGAAGACATAATTGCATTCATCTAACACAAGCAATTTTTAAAAAGTCAGTCTCAAGCATCTCATCAGTTACAGCAAAGAGATCTCAACTATTACAGATTATCCTGAGGTGTTGCTTTGGCGCTTCATTGGAATGACAAACCCTCTCTGGAAAGAATTATCTTGTTGGTTCCGATTATTAAATAAAGTTTGACTTGGAAGTGCAGAAAGGATACACCTTTTGCTAGCCTTGCCAACTGTCACTAGGGACCCAGCGTGGAAGCAGAGGCCCTGGAGCCTTGGCACCAATGACGCGAATGCTCACACAGGTACTGTCTCTGTGACGCCGAGGCAGGAGCATGCTCAAACAACTTTTTGGAAACGTTAATACTATAAAAATTTACAGTGACATGAATTATTATATCCGATATAATATAATTTTATCCACCTTAGATATGTACTTGGATGAGGTTGGCTCACACAACTTGTAAACACCTCGCAGCTGCCACTGTTTTAGCCTCGACTTATGAGTTTGGATAGGAAGTCCTTTCCATCGCCGTCGGATCTGTTTACCGACATGGTGCGAATAGTGTACATAATTATTATAGATGAGTTGGCTAGGGGGCGCTGGTGGAACGGAAACAAATTTCTCCTTAGGCGGGGATTTGAATCTCCGACCTCTCACTTCAGAGTTCAACACGTTGACCACTAATCGGAATGTGTCGACTAAAGAAGTGTTGACGCTGTTGATGTCACTATGAACTGGGAACTAGAAATGCTAAGATTGTAGGTAAAAATAGGAAACGGAAATCATTTAAAAGGTGAAAAGTTAAGGGAATACATTAAGATATTGGTGGGGTCGTTTACGAACCCAGCAGTATTTTTGCGGAACTCAACACGCCACCCATTCCCGATAATTTTATAAAGCTGGAAAGGAATGTGACAATTCCTAAATTTGTTTGTTAACGGTTGAAATTTAGTACATGTACAACAATCATAAAAGACCCCACCCGATATGGTTAGGGCTAATCTTGTCTACCATGTGTTTCTCAGCTCCTTCCGGATTATCTCTTTTCGAATTGCCTCCTATCTCGGCTTGTCCTCCCGATATTTTTCAGGTCTGTCAGTTCATGCAGTTGCTATGGCGACGTTGCAACCAATACAATGTCATCAGCAAAACGCAGATTGTTAACCCCTTGGAGGTGAGGTTGGGTATGACACACCCCATAGCTATTCCACGTTGCGTTTTCTACGGAAAACGTGGAACCAGCTTGAATTTTTTTGTCTAGGCCTACCTTAGTAAATGTGAAATATGAACATTTTAAGACAATATCAGCTGCTATTGAATGCACAATTTTTTAAATTTTGTTGCATATTAAAAGAAATTTAAAATTTTCGTATATATTTTGATTTTATCAAATTAAAACAGTAATGGCGCAGTGCCGAAAAATTAATTGGGAGATAATATAAGACATTGCAGCATATAATTTTGCATCGATGCAAAATTGATGCATTATTACGGGTATTATTCGTGCGTTTGGTAATGTTTTGAATGAGTATTGAAAAATGCACGTGCTAAGGAGATATTGCATGGTTATTAATTCACCTGTTGGCCATTTTAATAATGATCGAAAAGAAGTTATTTGTTGTGATAATTACCAGTTTAGTTGATAATTGGTTATAAAGCTACAGTTTAGCTCAAAATTAATGCTATATAGTTGATATCGCGACTTGCAAGTAAAAAATATGTATTGGGGTAGGCCTATGTCGGTTCCACGACAAAAGGTTCACGACAAAAGGTTCACCGACAAAAGGTTCACGGACATATGGTTCACGGACAAATGGTTCACGATCTTCCAGCTTCCATTTTGAGCTATATTTTCATCATCGCTCATCCAGTTTCTAGTTTGAGCTACATTTTCATCGGTCATCCAGCTTCTAGTTCGTGATTTTTTACATTGGACTGCGAAAAAGCATGTTTGGCTCTATTTTCATGAAACTAGAAGCTGGACGAGCGATGAAAATATAGCTTAAATTAGAAGCTGGATCAGCGATGACGAAAATGTAGCTGAAACTAGGAGCTGGAAGATCGATGAAAATATAGCTCAAACAGAAGATGGAATATCAATGAAAATATAGATCAAACTAGAAGCTGGAAGATCGTGAACCATTTGTCCGTGAACCTTTTGTCGTGAACCTTTTGTCGGTGAACCATTTGTCCGTGAACCATTTGTCGTGACACCGCCTATGTCATACCCCACCTCACCACAAACGTTCCAATCTTTCACCTCACTTCCAAAAGGGTTAAGTGACTGTCCATTAGTGTCACTCCAGATTCACAAGTCAGGATTCAGTTCACAGCTCATCATGGCCTCCAGAAGCAAGTTAAATAGGTCTGGTGACAGACCGCGTCCTTGCTTACGCCCACTGTGATCTTAAACTACTCCGTTAATTTTCCATAGACTGCACTCAATGACTTGTTGTATAAATATTCTAGTTGTACAATCGGCCGGCTGAATGATAACATACTGGCACGAAGAGCAGGACTCGGGTTCGAAAGCCGCTAGCCCCAAAAAGGTCAACTCAGCCTTCCACCCCCTACAGGGCAGAAGCAAAATGAGTAGTAGTTTCACTGCGCAGGTAACCTTGGGTTCTGCGTAAAGACATGGCCACCTACCGCCGACGTATGGCAATGTCATCTAAAGGTTGGTGGCTTAATACCGCAGATCAGCACCTGGCCGGACGCTCGAAAAACGAGTATGGACAAAACCTAGTACTATCACAGTATAAATAATACACAGTACGTCGACTCCCGGCCGATGCAACAGTCAGAATGTGTGATCGACCGCCATTTTTAACACGAGCTCTTACACGTCGATACACCGGAACCCATCACATCAAATATTTTCAAACGTTACAACAACATTGAGGACTACACGCCGATACACCGGAATCCATCACATAAAATATTTTTTAAACGTTACATCAACATCGAGGACTTCATTAGAATTAGCAATATTATTTCTAACCTTAATTTCAGCTTAGGCCTAAATCTATAATTCAAGAGCTCGGATTCAAAATAGCGCCACCCAAAAAACTAGTCAACAGTTAGCATTGCGAGTCGACGTACTGTGTAATTATTTATACTGTGGTACTATCACCAAGTAGGCTACTTCTCCGATTGCTGTCGAACAACAAAGCGTTGATCAATCGTAACGCTTCATTTATTGATGCGATCACTCGCAAGAGGGATAAGCATGACATAATCCAACTTCTATTTATCGTATTATTTCCTTAGATGCTTAAACGCCATTTTGAAAAAATATCAAGAGAAAATTCTTGTTTCCCGACAGCCATTGCTACACTGTTAGTTGTGAGTATTTCCGACTGTTTACTAAAACGAAAACACGAGGACAGCTGTATTTTTATACATTTATAGGTAATCCTGGGTTTTAGCGTCCGAAATTATTTACACTGCATGAGCGATGAAAACGTTTCACAGTTAAACTGAAACAAGAAGTTGGAAGATTGATGAAAATGTCAGTGAAACTAGAAGCCGGATGATCGATTAAAATATTACTTAATAAAAGTCAAACTAGAAGTTGGAATTGCGATGAAAATATATCGTTTTAGTGCCGATATTATTCCCGTGTATGACCGATGAAAACAGTTAATAGTAAAACTTGAACAAGAAGTTGGAAGATTTATGAAAATATTCACGAAACTAGAAGCTGGATAATCGACTAAAATATAAATGAAACTAGAAGTTGGATGAACGATGATTATTTATTGTATTATTGTATGTTGTATTAGAACGTTTCAATGAAAATAATTTCGGACGCTAAAACCCAGGATTACCGATTTATATTTCAAGGTCTATGTCACTGAATTTGTGTTCGTTTTCGCAAATCGGTGAATGTGACTTTGGTCACGTTTTCTGATGAGCTCTACCGCATGTAATCTTAGATTTTATAGCTTCCTTATGATTCTGCACAGCAGCACTGAGAATCGATCGATTTCACTCCTAGAGGAATTCACAGTCGGTCAAAAGAACGAGTGTTCAGTTCGACACACACACACACACACACACACACCTACACACACACACACACGCACACACACACGCACACACACACAATATATATGGTCATGTTTGTCTTTAGCGTCCGAAATTATTTCAATGTAGCATTCATTGAAACATTCTAATACAATAAATAATCATCGTTCATCCAACTTCTAGTTTCAGTTATATTTTAATCGATTATCCAGCTTCTAGTTTCGTGAATATTTTCATCAATCTTCCAACTTCTAGTTCGAGTTTTACTATAAAATGTTTTCATCGGTCATACACGGGAATAATATCGGCACTAAAACGATATATTTTCATCGCAATTCCAACTTCTAGTTTGACTTTAACTATGTAACATTTTAATCGATCATCCGGCTTCTAGTTTCATTGATATTTTCATCAATCTTCCAACTTCTTGTTTCAGTTTGACATCTTCGCCAAATTGGTTTATCTAGAGAAAATTTGAGCAATTGCAGACAAGATGACAACGTAGGCTACTGAAATATGTTTACCAATTACTTGTCGTCAGCTTATTGCTAAGGGTGTAACTTGACTTTACTGTCAAACAGATAACGTAATTGCTGCTTATGTGGACAAAGATCCAACTATTTTGCTGATTATCTTGATTGCACTAATCTCTGTTGTGCGACGGGGTGGGCTATTGTGGCCGATGGTATAAATGTTAGAGTGCTGGGCATTTTAATCCATTGAGTACAGGTTCGATGCTGCTGTCGGACTTAAAACTTGTCATCTTGCTTCAGAATAAGATGCAATAAAGAGTAACAAAATTATGTCAACAATGATGACAATTCAATTAAAAGACTATTAGGAATATCAGGAACCTGTCTCATTGTTACAACTCTTTTTACATTTTATCGTTATGATTCAGAAATATAATAAATTCATAAGTAAACTTGTTTACATATTTTCTGAATTGCACAGAGTTGTCATGAATGGCTTTTGCTGCCAGTTCTCATTAAGTGGACGACGATGAAGTCGTATATTTCGACTCCACCAACTAAAACGCACGTTCCACGACTGCAGCATTCGTAGTAGTAGTAGTAGTTGTAGTAGTAGTATTAGTAGTAGTAGACTTTTTCATACCCTGGACAACGCAAGCTTCAAAGCACGATTGGTAAAAATTTGACTCTGAAAAGAAGATGCCGCAACCATTTATCACTGGCATAATCATCATCATCATCATCATCATCGTCGTCGTCTTCGTTGTCGTCGTCGTCATCATCATCATCATCATCATCATCATTGAAATCATCATCATCGTCTTTCTCGTCGTCGTCTCCCGCCACGTCGTCAGCCTCGTTGTCGTCATCATCATCGTCGTCATCATCAACGGCGTCACCCACAACAACATTGTCATCGACATCGTCATTACCATCGTCATCATCATCGACATGATCATCATCATCATCGTCATCAACAACAACAACTAAAATATCATCATCATTATCGACGTCAGCATAATTGTCATCATCATCATCATCAACAACAACAACAACATCCTCATTATCATCCTATTGCAGATGCTTATAAGCCTCAATGTTTTCATGTTCGCGCGCCATCTTTTCTCAGGCAGCTACTCTTCCATCGGTTTCTGTAAGTCTTGGTTGGGGTTCTTTCACTGCGTCAACAGCTTGGAAATTGCACAAGAGGTGCAAGAAACTTACATGTTGGTTGGGCATGAGCGATTTTGCTCCAATTATCTCTCACTTAATCTTTTTATTTTTATTACAGCTCAGACTTCTTTCTTCGTATACCTTTCAAATATAAAATCTCCGGATACGGAAATTTCGCCCCCGGAAGAATCGCCCCCGGAAGATTCGCCCCCGACATTTCGCCCCCGGGAAGATTCGCCCCCGAGGAAGTTTCGCCTCCGGGATCCATGATGAAAATGTAACTAAGACTAGAAGCTGGCTTAGCGATGAAAATGTAACTAGAAGACTAGAAACTGGATCAATGATGAAAATGTAACTAAGACTAGAAGCTGGATCGACGGGGGCGAAACTTCCGGGGGGCGAAATGTCGGGGGCGAATCTTCCGGGGGCGAATCTTCCGGGGGCGAAAAGTCCTAGAACCAAAATCTCATCATGTCAACGCGTTCTCTCTTTGCTAGACCATTAACTCGCTTAGCTCAGCAAAGTTTACGTGCTCTATTAATTTAAAAGAGCGAAGTTTCTTTGGCAGTTACCAACATCACACTATTGTCAAAAGAATTAAATTATTACACAATTTGACGAAAACAACTATTACGATGTTAATATTTATTAATACGACGCCGCTATTGATAATGATAATGGGTACGTTGTTGTTGTTGTTTTTGTTGTTGTTGATGATGGCATCCAGGGGCGGAGACTTAGGGGGGCAGGAGGGGACGGTCCCCTCCGAAATTTGAGGTGGAGGGGACGGAGGTGCTTATATCCCCCCAATATTTGAATATTATCAGAAATATTTCATGAATATCATTATAAATTTCTACAGTATTTTCCACTCAGAAACAGTATAACAATAACACTAATGAACTTTATATATTAAGCAGAAGATAGGCGCTGGACTCTGAACCTACGTGAATATTAGATATTCTATATACTGTACTAGCTGGTGAACCCGGCGTTGCCCGGGTTTCGGAGGTTTTGGCCGGGACACCATGGTAGCGGTCAAAACGGGGGACGCGAAGCTGCTTAACCTGGCGTATTGGGTGTTTCAATCCCTCTAGCGAATAAGCAACAAAACACTGCTTAACCCGGCGTTGCCCGGGTTTAGTTCAGTGAAAGTTTCAATCCCTCTAACGAATCCGTACTGTAGCTGCTTAACCCGGCGGCGCCATCTGGCGAGTGAAAATAGGTTGAGTGTAAGTTTTTTTATCAGCTAAGAATGCATTGCCCGGGTAGGTTTTGGCCCGGGACACCATGGTAGCGGTGAAAACGGGGGACGCGAAGCCTCACACTGGGTGTGTCATGCCCACCCCGACACAGTAGTGAGGTTTCGAGTGAAAAGCTCGAAAACTGTAGAAATGCATCCCGGTCAAACACGCTGTGACAGACAGATTCTTCTCTTTATTTATATAGATATACTATGCAGACGCAGACTGACTGAAAATATAGAGGCACAGCCAGAGGATGAATCATCAGCACAGTGGATCTCCACAGCTAGAAGGATACAAGGCGAGAGAGAAGCCAAGCGGGTATTGGTTGAAAGACCGGAAGACGAATAATCAAACAAGGAGAGAATAAAATGATGACCCAGCCTAATAAGAGAAAAATGAGAAAGGAGCTGGAAGAGAAGGAAGACGGAAGGCATTAAATTCAAAAACACTTAATAATTGGAACTAGTCTGACTAATCTATAGGCTCAAAAATAATTTTTTCAACCTGTCCCCCCAAACCCAGCGGTGCAGGTTGTTGGTAACATGTAGAATAGGCCTATGTTTGTTAATACGCATTCAGTTTAGCAAGAAAAGTGTCAAAACATTGCCAAACGTAGATTGTCAAAGAGATCGATCATCGACGGTCGACAAACCACGTGTACCATTCCTAGAACATTTCTGCTAGTGTTTCCTGTTCAGCAATGCAGGACCTTTTTGAGCAGTGAGGATAAGCTGATCCACTCTTATCAGCATAGACCAATTTTGCTAAGATGACAGCTTAAAATGCTACCATTCATCATCATCATCAGTTCCTGACGCCAGCCATTTGGCGGCGATGGGTACGAATAAATGATCTCCATTGTCTCGTGATTTGATTCCTGTCTTTCACCAGGTGAATACGCGGCCATGGCAAGAAAACGAAAATGCTACCATTACATGTACAGTGTGGAAATTCAAAAATTTTCCTTGTTGGGGAGGGGACATCCCCCTCCCCAAACCCCTCCCCCTGCTCGGCGCTCCGCGCCTCGTCGGTCGCCCTTCGGCCGACCAACCTGTACCCCCAAAACCCAGGCCAAAGTCTCCGCCTATGGTTGACGCTGATGATGATGATAAAAACACGATGATGATGATGATGATGATGATGATGATGATGATGATGATGATGATGATGATGATGATGATGATCATGATGATCATGATGCTAAAAAGCATGATGATGACGATGGTGGTGGTAGTGAGGGTGCTGTTAGATGTGCTACTTATAATGATGATACTGGTTGTGACGGATGTTGTAACCCACCTGGGACAGTTTGGTAAACCCTAATACAGCATCTAACACATCCACGAACTGATAGCATCAGGTCTGCAAAAACAACACAGCTGTCGATCTGTTATATTTAAATGGCCCCGTATAAGAAGTTGTTCACATCTTGAAGCTATTTAAAAGGATTAGACCCGATATAAAGCCACAATAAAGTGCCAGTATTCTACAAGAAGGGGGAAAAGACCGGCGATTGATCTTTTAGCGTTTGGGTTATAAAGCGTATAGCGTGGGTTAGAACCTTCCGGAAGATGGTGACTGCGCGGAGACCTTTGGCAAGTCTTTCGCTCCCTTCTGTTTCACACCATCGATTTCATTTTAAACGATTCTGCGATAGTCTAGGCTGTGAGGGCAGTGACAGTTAAATGCTATGACAAAGATCATGATAATGATAATGACAATGATCATGATAACATTCAACTTTGTTCATCCAGTTCCATTAATATAACGCATCTATAGCGTGCACCATGAGTTTCGGACACAATTTACCTTACATTCATTTCCTGGGAATGCGACAGAAATTATCGATCTCTTTTAGCACCTCTAACTAGTATTTCGGCACGGTCTTCTCTTCGTTCCAAATGGATGAGACAATAGATTGCTCAAGGGACATAGCACCGCTAGATATTGTTGACTGCCTCCGGACATTTCTTTACTTCCTGAGAGAGCGCAGTTACATCGGGAAAATGCTATACAAATAATACTGCTAGCGCTAATATAACTGCTACTACTACTACTACCACTACTATATATAGCTATTGTACTATTACAACTGCTACAGCAACTACTACTACCACCACCACAACCACTATTACATGTACTATTACTATACTACTACTACTACTACTGCTGCTGCTGCTGCTGCTGCTACTGCTGCTACTACTACTATTACTAATACCACTACTACTCAGTGTGATTCTCCTTACAGATTTTATTTTAGTTATAGTTACAGTTATAGTTAATGGTTTTTCATTTTAGTTATAGTAACAGTTATAGTTAGCATTATTTTTTAGTTATAGTTATAGTTCTAGTTACTGAACTTTTATTTTAGTTAGTACACAGATTACAACTGGCCCCAATGGCATTCATCAATTAATTATCTCAGAATATTTTAGGCAATTTTTTATCTCTCCCCTTGTCAACAACTGTCAAACATTCAAGGCCCTAACAAAATTATGTCAAAGAAAATTACCCAACCCCAGAAAATTTCTATGACTAACAAATGCAAGAAACTGAAATTGTCGAGAAAACAAAATGTTGTTATACAGGTTTGAATTTTTTACTTAATGGCTACAGTAGGGCCTACATGTGGAATCACTGTCTGTCACAGATCTTTAATGGATTTTTTTCCATTCAAAAATACAATCTCGTTTTCTTTCAAATGTGTATTCAATTTGATTTTTATAAATGAACATTTCTAATTTGAACATGAACATGATAACTTTTTTATAACATTCCTTTTAACATAGAATACTACTACCACTACTTCCACTACTACTACTACTACTACTACTACTACTACTACTACTACTACTACTACTACTACTACTACTACTACTACTACTACTACTACTACTACTACTACTATTACTACTACTACTACTACTACTACTACTACTACTACTACTACTACTACTACTACTACTACTACTACTACTACTACTACTACTACTACTACTACTACTACTACTACTACTACTACTACTACTACTACTACTACTACTAGTAATGGTAATAGTAGTAGTAATAATGAATTATTATGACGCTAAATATTATTATTATTTATCGAGATCGAAGCGAGACTCCATGTCTCTTCCAACTTGTTACCACGACAATCCCGCGATTCAAGGCGATCTATTAGGCCTACCATTATTACACACATACAAATGAACTTAAGTTAATAGTTATTGTATGCCATTCAGACAACTGTAACCGAAATTGCTTGCCCACCGTTTCTGGTCTTCCGATCTTACTGATGTAGGCCTATTATATTTCTGGTCCTGATTTCGATTCTGGTGCTGCATTATAATGCTGCAGAAGTATTCTCACCAGTTTAGCTAATAATAATTATAAGGTAAGTTTAGATTAGAATTGTCTTCATGATGCAGGCACCTGGACAAATGCGGTTTCCACGTGGTTTGCGAGTGACGGCTGTGACGTCTGTGACGCCAAAATATTCTTCGTCACTTTTCACGAAGACTATCGCGCTAAGTAACAAAGCAAGACTCAGCATCCATGTTCCAGCTGAAGCCATTGTTCGATTCAGACGAGTTCCAGTGTCCAACTGTTCTTACAACGTTGCAGCAAAGTATTGCCAGCATCGTCTATAGCCTAGATGCAGAAGCGCGCATATTATCTTTAGACAAATTGTATATTTTGATAGGATGACGTTGTTATTCGTAGTAGATTTGTCACATGCGCTGATCAAGTCAAACCTCGACTATACGTCACCGCGTTTTCAAAACAGAGGCATTTGTTATGTAGCTTTACTACCAGATTGTTCGTTTGGCAATCGATTGCTTGTACGTTTTCTTTCCACCTGGTTGTTCGAGGTTCAACTTCTGGCGTCGATTGCAGTTGTTTTCTTTGAACGTCATCTTGTTAGCCCTTATTTCGACGCATATGCTATGCATTGTTACTGTTGGTTTTTAGACTAATGCGTTAGCAACAGAAAAATATGGCCTAGCTCAAGATTTCTGTTCCGTTAGCTATTCTTGTGCAACTAAGCTTACAAATAAATACGTCGATTGTAGGGCTACTTGCCACTGGGAAGAGGTGACGGATGGAAATCCACCACTACTTGTACTCTGGTAGTGCCAGTCTCAAGACTGGAGAAAGAAGGAGGGCGACGCTAATCATCTACGTCGTGAAATAGTTTCGAAAATAACCAAGAGGTGTGTGTGTGTGTGTGTGTGTGTGTGTGTGTGTGTGTGTGTGTGTGTGTGTGTGTGCGTGTGTGAGACAGACAGACAGACAGACAGACAGACAGAGACAGACAGACACAGACAGACAGAGAGATAGACAGACAGACAAACAGACAGACAGAGTGTGAGTGAGTGTGAGTTAGTGAGTGAGTGAGTGAATTGACAAGGATGCATAAGAGAATGAAGAAGCTACAAATTCCCATTTCAAAATAATCTAAGTAGGTCCTAGGCCTGTTGTTACTTCGAAGTAGTTATTGATCCGCACAAGACGTATTTACCTGTGAAAGCCGACTCAAAACGGTTAAACATATAGTTGAAAGAAGAGTTAACTTCCAACCTGACTCCGGCAAAAACACTCGGGTTAATAGTGAGGGCTAATCAATCAGTTGCATAGTTTGAAGGCGAAATTGTCATTGACGTTCTGCATTATTACAGTTCACTTAACCTCTGTTATTGTGAAAACGTTTGTCGTAAAAGTTGGAAAAAGTTTAACTACTTTTTTTAGTTTAGTTAACTGATTTACAAAATTAGTTGCCAACTTTAGTTAAACTATATTTTTTTAGTTGGAAAATAGTTTTAGTTTAACTAAAAAATAGTTTAGTGCCCATCACTGGAAGTAGATCTCGTGTGGAGGAATAATGTTGTATGACAGTAACGACACATGCAACACTTTGAATTTAAAATGTAAATGTACACGTTTTTATATAGCAACGGTATGGCCTCGACCTTGCTTACATATTTATACGTCAGTGTACTGATTTCGCTTTTTTGCTTGAAACATTGTTGTGATTTCATTTATCACACAATAAAGGAGTTGTACAGGGGAACTAAACTGCATTTCGAAGAAGTGATAGTCATGCAGAACAATCAAGAAAGTAGCCTAGTTATTGAATCAAATTAATTTAGAAACTAATAGTTTACCTGATCCGCTTTCTCAAATTATCCATGTTTAAGGAAAAGAACTTATAACGAAATTCTCAAAAAGGTCAATAAACGTGTCTTCATTTGGAGTATCGCAGTGAAGACAACAGTGTTCCGCAAAGTCCTTTTCTATCTGAAACAATTCGTTGCAAATTCCACAGCCGTATTGTCTAATTAAAAAGTGACGTTCATCAACACAAACTCTTCGCTGATATCTAAAACGCCTTTTTTCGTTTGGACTGAACATTTCAGTCTTCGTACATGAGAGAATTGGCTCAGATTTCATGATTGGCTCCATTCTTTCATTAGAATTGTCATCCTTGAAATATATAAGCCGGAAAAGATTTCTGAAAAGCGAAAGTAAGTGTACGGGCTCAATAATCTCTCAAAATTCGTAGACGGACCACCAATCGGTGTAAGTAAGTACGGTTACTTTGTAAGAGAACAAATATGGCTAGTCTTTCAACTGTGCAAACCTTTAGCTGAATCCGACAATAATCTTAGGGTGGCCAAAGGCTATGTCGCATTTTGCCATGCGGAAACACTGAGTTTGTCTTGTAGTGTATGATAGCGGTTGCCCTGCTTCTAATCCTGTGTTTTGACGGGACCGGATCTTAGTCGCCAAGCGTAGATCTCTCTTTGAAGGGTATTCTCGAAGCCTCCGCTGAGGATTCCGGTATTAAACAGCACCAGTCATCATTGTGCAACGTAGAATTCTTGTAATATACGCCAGCCAATCGGCTTCGTCCGAAAGACAAGGCGCAATATATAAGCTGGATGAGATTTCTAAAAAGCGAAAGTAAGTGTACGGGCTCAATAATCTCTCAAAATTCGTAGACGGACCACCAATCGGTGTAAGTAAGTACGGTTACTTTGTAACAGAACAATTATAGCTAGTCTTTCAATTGTGGCAAACCTTTAGCTGAATCCGACAATAATCTTAGGGTGGCGAAAGGCTATGTCGCATTTTGCCATGCAGAAACACTGAGTTTGTCTTGTAGTGTATGATAGCGGTTGCCCTGCTTCTAATCCTGTGTTTGGAAGGGCCCGGATCTTAATAGCCTAGCGTATATCTCGCTTTGAAGGGTATTCTCGGAGCCTCCGCTGAGGATTCCGGTATAAAACAGCACCAGTGTGCATCATTGTGCATCGTAGAATTCTTGTAATATACGCCAGCCAATCGGCTTCGTCCGAAAGACAAGGCGCAATATATGAGCTGGATGAGATTTCTGAGAAGCGAAAGTGTACGGGCTCGATAATCTCTCAAAATTCGTAGACGGACCACCAATCGGTGTAAGTAAGTACGGTTATTTTGTAAGAGAACAATTATAGCTAGTCTTTCAATTGTGGCAAACCTTTAGCTGAATCCGACAATAATCTTAGGGTGGCCAAAGGCTATGTCGCATTTTGCCATACGGAAACACTGAGTTTGTCTTGTAGTGTATGATAGCGGTTGCCCTGCTTCTAATCCTGTGTTTGGAAGGGCCCGGATCTTAATAGCCTAGCGTATATCTCGCTTTGAAGGGTATTCTCGGAGCCTCCGCTGAGGATTCCGGTATAAAACAGCACCAGTGTGCATCATTGTGCATCGTAGAATTCTTGTAATATACGCCAGCCAATCGGCTTCGTCCGAAAGACAAGGCGCAATATATAAGCCGGATAAGATTTATGAGAAGCGAAAGTGTACGGGCTCGATAATCTCTCAAAATTCGTAGACGGACCACCAATCGGTGTAAGTAAGTACGGTACCTTTGCAAGAGCAAATGTTGCTAGTCTTTCAACTGTGCAAACCTTTAGCTGAATCCGACAATAATCTTAGGGTGGCCAAAGGCTATGTCGCATTTTGCCATGCGGAAACACTGAGTTTGTCTTGTAGTGTATGATAGCGGTTGCCCTGCTTCTAATCCTGTGTTTGGAAGGGCCCGGATCTTAGTAGCCAAGCGTAGATCTCGCTTTGAAGGGTATTCTCGAAGACTCCGCTGAGGATTCCGGTATAAAACAGCACCAGTCATCATTGTGCAACGTAGAATTCTTGTAATATACGCCAGCCAATCGGCTTCGTCCGAAAGACAAGGCGCAATATATAAGCCGGATAAGATTTCTGAGAAGCGAAAGTGTACGGGCTCAATAATCTCTCAAAATTCGTAGACGGACCACCAATCGGTGTAAGTAAGTACGGTACCTTTGTAAGAGCAAATGTGGCTAGTCTTTCAACTGTGCAAACCTTTAGCTGAATCCGACAATAATCTTAGGGTGGCCAAAGGCTATGTCGCATTTTGCCATGCGGAAACACTGAGTTTGTCTTGTAGTGTATGATAGCGGTTGCCCTGCTTCTAATCCTGTGTTTGGACGGGACCGGATCTTAGTAGCCAAGCGTAGATCTCGCTTTGAAGGGTATTCTCGAAGACTCCGCTATGGATTCCGGTATAAAACAGCACCAGTCATCATTGTGCAACGTACAATTCTGGTAATATACGCCAGCCAATCGGCTTCGTCCGAAAGATAAGGCGCAATATATATGCTGGATGAGATTTCTAAAAAGCGAAAGTAAGTGTACGGGCTCAATAATCTCTCAAAATTCGTAGACGCACCACCAATCGGTGTAAGTAAGTACGGTTACTTTGCAAGAGAACAATTATAGCTAGTCTTTCAATTGTGGCAAACCTTTAGCTGAATCCGACAATAATCTTAGGGTGGCCAAAGGCTATGTCGCATTTTGCCATGCGGAAACACTGAGTTTGTCTTGTAGTGTATGCTACCGGTTGCCCTGCTTCTAATCCTGTGTTTGGACGGGACCGGATCTTAGTAGCCAAGCGTAGATCTCTCTTTGAAGGGTATTCTGGAAGCCTCCGCTGAGGATTCCGGTATAAAACAGCACCAGTCATCATTGTGCAACGTAGAATTCTTGTAATATACGCCAGCCAATCGGCTTCGTCCGAAAGACAAGGCGCAATATATAAGCCGGATAAGATTTCTGACAAGCGAGAGTGTACGGGCTCAATAATCTCTCAAAATTCGTAGACGGACCACCAATCGGTGTACAGTAAGTAAGTGCGGTTATTTTGTAAGAGAACAACTATAGCTAGTATTTCAACTGTGCAAACCTTTAGCTGAATCCGACAATAATCTTAGGGTGGCCAAAGGCTATGTCGCATTTTGCCATGCGGATACACTTATTTTGTCTTGTAGTGTATGTTAGCGGTTGCCCTGCTTCTAATCCTGTGTTTGGAAGGGCCCGGATCTTAATAGCCTAGCGTATATCTCGCTTTGAAGGGTATTCTCGGAGCCTCCGCTGAGGATTCCGGTATAAAACAGCACCAGTGTGCATCATTGTGCATCGTAGAATTCTTGTAATATACGCCAGCCAATCGGCTTCGTCCGAAAGACAAGGCGCAATATATAAGCCGGATAAGATTTCTGAGAAGCGAAAGTGTACGGGCTCGATAATCTCTCAAAATTCGTAGACGGACCACCAATCGGTGTAAGTAAGTACGGTACCTTTGCAAGAGCAAATGTTGCTAGTCTTTCAACTGTGCAAACCTTCAGCTGAATCCGGCAATAATCTTAGGGTGGCCAAAGGCTATGTCGCATTTTGCCATACGGAAACACTGAGTTTGTCTTGTAGTGTATGATAGCGGTTGCCCTGCTTCTAATCCTGTGTTTGGAAGGGCCCGGATCTTAATAGCCTAGCGTATATCTCGCTTTGAAGGGTATTCTCGGAGCCTCCGCTGAGGATTCCGGTATAAAACAGCACCAGTGTGCATCATTGTGCATCGTAGAATTCTTGTAATATACGCCAGCCAATCGGCTTCGTCCGAAAGACAAGGCGCAATATATAAGCCGAATAAGATTTCTGAGAAGCGAAAGTGTACGGGCTCGATAATCTCTCAAAATTCGTAGACGGACCACCAATCGGTGTAAGTAAGTACGGTACCTTTGTAAGAGCAAATGTGGCTAGTCTTTCAACTGTGCAAACCTTTAGCTGAATCCGACAATAACCCCAACAGCAATGTAATATGGAAACCATATGGGCTTCATATGGGATGCCATATGTCAGGGATCTCTAGATTCATCTGGTTTGCACCCGACAGCCCATATTGAATGCATATGTGTAAACCATCTGGGCTTCACATGGTATGCATATGGTATCTATATGGCACCAGGTCATCTAAACCATATGTATGCCATATAGATACAAGATCTTTACCAATCTGCATTCTATATAGAATCTATAATGTTTCTATATGTAACTAGCTGATCTACAACGTATGTATGCCATATGCGATCCAATATGGCAGGGATCCCTAGATTCATGTGGTTTGCACCCGACAGCCCATATTGAATGCATATGTCCAAGCCATCTGGGCTTCAAATGGTATCCATATGTCATGCATATGGCACCAGGTGATCTATGCCATATGTTTACCATATAGATACCAGATCCTTTACCAATCTGCATTCTATATAGAATCTATATTGTTTCTATATGTAACTAGCTGATCTACAACGTATGTATGCCATATGCGATCCAATATGGCAGGGATCCATAGATTCATCTGGTTTGCACCCGACAGCCCATATTGAATGCATATGTCCAAGCCATCTGGGCTTCAAATGGTATCCATATGTCATGCATATGGCACCAGGTGATCTATGCCATATGTTTGCCATATAGATAACAGCTCCTTTACCAATCTGCATACTATATAGAATCTATATTGTTTCTATATGTAACTAGCTGATCTACAACGTATGTATGCCATATCCGATCCAATATGGCAGGGATCCCTAGATTCATCTGGTTTGCACCCGACAGTCCATATTGAATGCATATGTCCAAGCCATCTGGGCTTCAAATGGTATCCATATGTCATGCATATGGCACCAGGTGATCTATGCCATATGTTTACCATATAGATACCAGATCCTTTACCAATCTGCATACTATATAGAACCTATATTGTTTCTATATGTAACTAGCTGATCTATGCCATATGTATACAATATAGATACCAGATCCTTTGCCAATCTGCATACTATATAGAATCTATATTGTTTCTATATGTAACTAGGTGATCTATGCCATATGTATACAATATAGATACCAGATCCTTTATCAATCTGCATTCTATATAGAATCTATATTATTTCTATATGTAACTAGCTGATCTATGCCATATGTATATCATATAGATACCATATGCTTTACCAATCTCCATTCTATATAGAATCTATGTGGTTTCTACATGTAACTAGGTGGTCTACACCACGTGTATACCATACAGATACCAGATGCTTTACCAGTTACCATTCTATATAGAATCTATAAAGTTTCTATATGTAACTAGGTGGTTTACACCATATGTTTGCTATATAGATAACAGATGATGTACCAATCTGCATGCCATATGCAATATATATAGTTCCTATATATAACTAGCTTATCTATACCACATGAATACTATACAGATACCAAATGGTTTAGCAATCTGCATTTCAAACAGAATGCTAAACAGTAAACCATCTGTGGTCTATTTAGCATCCATATGCATCTTCTGTAAGTAATCAGGACATCTACAACATATGCACAACATGTAAAACACATGTAGTCTGCTTATGTAGTTTCCATTTTGAATAAACTTTATTTCACCACATATGAGCAACACAAAATAACACCCTCTATACAAAGGAAAAATAACAGAAAAAATATACACATCAATGATAAAAAATAAGCAGCTCAACTACCTGATAAGCAAATGCCTTTCATAAACATTTATCCTTAAGTCACTAATGTTACAATTTTTCAATATATCATAGATTTCACAAAGTATCTTTTTGTCGTACAAATAATGCTTGTAGTTCATTTAGTAGTTTTAGTACTGTAGATTAACGGTTCCACGACAAATCGTTCACGACAAATGGTTCATGGACAAATGGTTCATAATCTTCCAGCTTCTAGGTTGTGTTTTGTTTACATTGGACTACGAAAAAGCATTTGAGCTCTATTTTCATCAAACTAGAAGCTGGATGAGCGATGAGAATATAGCTTAAACTAGAAGCTGGATCAGCGATGATGAAAATATAGCTCAAACTAGAAGCTGGAAGATCGATGAAAATATAGCTCAAACTAGAAGCTGGAAGATCGATGAAAATAGAGCTCAAACTAGCAGCTGGAAGATCGTGAACCATTTGTCTGGCACCATTTGTCGTGACACCAGATTAACTTTACAATACTGCCTAACATCAAAGTCAGCCTGAAGCAGTAAACAACCAACATATATGAAAGCACCCATCAATCATTGTGTTATTTACTTTCAAAAACCTCCAAAATATTCTGTTCCATGCATTTGTCAACCTTGCATACTTACTGATGGTAAATGAAATACATTCACATGTAAATACAAGTAGTGGCTCACAATGTGTTTTGAATAAATGCAACAGAACAATTTCATCCATGTGTCGTTTAAAAAGCTATTATTATCAGACTTATAAAATTTTCAAATTATTTCACTTAGGCTCAGTTTAAACCACTGGCGTAAACTTGTCCAAAATATTGGGGGCATTTCGTTATTCATTCTACACTTTTTGCATTAAATGTACAGTCCATCTCAATTATTTGGGGCACGTGCCCCGGCTGCCCTCCCAGAGTCTACGCCTATGGTTTAAACTGTCTCCTGCAGTCAAAATGACATTTGCACATCAACTGTCACAGTATAATTGCAAAGTATTTTGCTTTTCAACACATGGCAAACTCAAACACTAATGGCAAACGCATACACAAATATTTATGGGCACCAACTATCCTGAGCACCACAGATTTTGTTATACCGAACTTCATATCCATATAGGATACTCTAATTCACAAGTAACAATTATTTTCTACATAGAAGTCATTCTATCTATCAGATTAACAGTGTAATCCACAAAAACAACAAATAGGATAGGGATAACACCCCTCCTTGTCTGACACTGCAAACTAATTTGAATATTCTAGAAAATACACAATTCCATCCTACAGCTGGAACCATCTACTAAACCAGTGTATCAAACTTATCAAAAATCTGTGTGGAATATTCTTCATCATTACTTTAAAACACAAACATTTTGATTTACTCAACAGTAGACCTCAAGTTCTGTATAAATTGCTCTATCGCAACCAGTTTTCTTCATGAATCCAGACTGAAGGCCAGAAGAACACAGCTAACAGCTATACAGCTCAAAAAGACACCTCAAACTTTGCAATATTTCCACTAAGTGTTATATCACAGTAGCTGCTACAAGATAGATCACCTCTTTAGTTTTCACAGAAGGAATTATTACGACTCAACCAAAATCATTGGTACATATCTATAATTCACTCTGCTGCAAATAGTAATGTTAGCAAAGACCTAACTGTATTGGTTGAGTACAGAACAGTTGTTCAGGTTCTATGGCATGCCATCAAAACCTGCAGCTTTACCGCATTTCAGTTCACATAAACATTTGATAAGGTTGAGATCTATAGCTCTGATGTCTTCTTGACCAGCCTAATGTTTTATAAATTTATATACTCAAGTACGCACCCCACAAATTCATCACTCAATTTCTCAATTGTAAAATATAAAAATGGAGGTTATAAGAACAGAATATGCAGAGAAGTATTACACCCCTTACTGCACACTATGCCCACAAATTAAAATACCAAAGCAATAAAATAAGCAACCAAGACATTCCAATTAATGATCACCAACTTAACAGTGCCCATCGAATTGTTGATCGGTTAATATCATATCAATACAGTTTTACAACTATCAAAAACATAAGTTGATGAAGAGGTCATTAACGTCAACCAAAAAGAAGTCCTACTAACCGCCTTGTGACAAGAAATGACACAGACAAGAGAAGAACACATGTTCCCTCAAGATTAAATGCAATCCTGTGTCCAACATAAGAGTTTATTCTGGGGCATGTTCCTCAGAGTTACAGTGATATCCTAGCTGCAATCGATCATGCTGTCGTCAGACTAGGTTGATTTCTCTATCTCTGTCATCAGAGTTTGTAAAGACTGCAGCACATTTAAGTCAGACTTCATTGTCCGTTACTGGCAAACTTCATGTTTCACGGCTCCTACAATGCAACAAAAAGTTCACAGAAAATTAAAAACCAGATGCTTCACCCCAAAAAGAAGTTAATTATTTACAATGATTGAGCACAGAGCACTTTTTCAGAAGAGTTGTAAGAATAATAACTTTTTCTGATGTTTATTAATTAATTCAATTACATTACACACGTATAATTATATAAGTATGTATCAGACATAACTAAATATATACATATAATTGTAATTAGTAACTTCTACTGTGCCGGTGTCTTAAGCACAAAGCATCAACCGATGGCACATCAAACCAAGCCTAATATTATCAGGTCAATATCCAGAAGATCAGTCCATAAGGCAGCAGTATTATTTCAGTTATGGTTTTTCAGTTACAGTTTCAGTTACCTAAGTTTTTATTTTTCAGTTACAGTTACAGTTAACTGCAATCTGATTTTTCAGTTTCAGTTACAGATTTTTATTTTTAAGTTACAGTTTCAGTTATTGTTTCAGTTATTATTTTCAGATGTCACGACTATTGACACACTGACCACAATTAGTATTCTGAACAGTTTCAAGAAATATTTATGCAGTAAATCAATCCGTTTACTTTAAAAGTGCCAGAGTTGGATAAGCATCCTTTCAGTAGTACTATGTCATCTCGGCCCATTGTTGGCAGGCAGCAGATGGAAGTTGGTCAAAAGAGACAGCAGAAAAATATAAGAAGACAGCGAAGCAAAGATGTACACTCAAAGTAGAGGAACAGCAAGTGTATTACAGACCGTTGGATCTTGGAGGTTCAAGGAGAGCTCTAGAAGGCAGGGACTAATGTTGGAGAGTGCAGGAGTGTCTGTTTGCATTAATTGCACCTGTCTGCTCCTTACATGGCTTCAATATTCTAGCTAGCTCTGCAAGTCGTGCCCATTCATAAAATAGCTGTGAATCCATTTTCATTTCTTCAAGCACCTTGTTCAACGTTGATTTTATTTCCAGCATTCGCCTCATTATCAAATATACAGAGTTCCATCGTGTACTACAGTTTTACCACACTTCTGAAACAGCTTTTCTGTGGCTACTGATGAAACCCTTACGCTCTTCACAATGCTTCTGGCATTTGCAATTATGGTTTAAAAAACTGGTTATAAAAACTGGTTTTAAAAACTGGGATCTTATCAATCTCTTTCAAAACCAGCTGCAATGTGTGTGCCATGCATGGCAGTCTGTGGAGAGCTAGGCCCCTATAGCTTGCATCATTTCATGTTCAACTTCATCAATGCTCATCTCTTCCTGCCCATCATCACTATAATCGCTCTCATCGCTATCATCACTCAAGTGTTCAACCTGAATTATAGGCTGCATAGCCGTCTCCCATGAAATGAGAATAGAACTAACCACAGACTAGAGTAGGATTACTGTAGAAGGCAACGATGCAGCGATTGGTTCGGTCTCGATATTTACCAGAATCCTACCTTACTTTCAAGCAACTCTGCCAGAAAGCTGACTCTAACCTTTTCTCAGCCATCATAATCAACCCAACACATGTTCTGATTCAGCTGTTACCCCCAGAAAAACAGTCGTATACTCACTGTGCCCCAGGGCACACAATAGAAGTATACCTAATGTCGACTCCTTGGCCTGTAAAACCTTTGTAATATGGATGTTATGCTTAAATCAATTTGATGAACTATGTACACCAAAGTGCAGTTAGCAGTTGGTTTGTAATAAAGGATATACTTACTTACTTACTTCCTATTCAGAAAGTAAGGAAAAAACACTATTTTTCATTTTCAAGTTAACTTTGTGTGATTTTTCAGTTTTACAGTTTTTGTTTTTCAGTTTCTATTACAGTTTCAGTTATTCAGCATTTTTCAGTTTCAGTTACAGTTACAGTTAACTGCCCAACATTTTTCAGTTATTTTGCTATTTCAGTTACAGTTTCAGTTAATAGAAATAACACTGTAAGACAGAGATACAGCCTATGATGGATAAGCGATTTGAAAGAGGTAAGTTTTAAGTTGAGAATGAAATGACACAAGGGGCTGGCTGGACAGAGTAAACAGACACAGGGGCAGAATTCTAAAAAATAGGTCCAGCAACCAAAAAACGCATTCACCAAAAACAGTTCTTCATTTTGGTATGACCCCACAAAGATAATGACCTCGCTGAATAATGACAAGTCTGGAGAATAAGAACTGGTTCTAAGTATTGTTTCTGACCAGAATTTGTAAACCATGAGACCCAATTTGAAAATAATTCTTTGCTGAACAGGAAGCCAATGCAAAGATTTCAGCACATGGGTTATATGTTCAAATTTGGATGTATTAGTTATGGCTCCAGCCAAAGAGTTCTTAAATCTCAGCAGCTTAGGCATGTTTCACCTATTGATACTAGTAAGAAGAGAGTTACAGTAATCTAGGCAACTGGCAACCAGAGATATCCTCGCAGACATGTCACGAATGAACGTATATAATTATGATGACTTACAAATGCTGTTTACACGACCAGTGAGAGACATGGTAGAAATGAAAACAATGCCTAAGTTACAAGAAGCATCTGCCAGCTTAACAAATTGAGTCACCCAGTTTCAATGACTAAAGCTGATCATATTTTAAAGCTGCTGTGGAGTGCCCAGTAACAGAAATTCATTGTTTGTTTGGTTAAAGAGTTTAGAGGCCACCACCCAAGACTTTAAGTTGCAAGACTTTAAGGACTATGACAGACTGTCAAATGAAAATGTAGATTTTAGTATCACCAGCATAGAAATGATGGCCCAGCGAATGATTTTCCAGCACTGTGCCTAGTGGTATGAAATGTAAACAAAAGAGGACCAAGCACAAAACTCTGTGGAACACCACATGCCAACAAAGTCCTAGATGAATAATTACCATTTAAATACACTGAGTGCGTGGACTAAGGTAAGTAATAAACCAATTTAGTGCCGGACCAGATATCCCAAAGCAGTGCTTGAGATGATGAAGAAGTAGCAAATGTAACAGACAAGTCATGTAGAACAATTGCTGTTACCTTACCCAGTCCACTGAACATACGATATCATTATGAACAGTAAGAAGTGCGGATTTCGTTGAGTGAAACTTAGGATATGCAGTCTGAAAACGGGAGATGAGTTTGATGATAGATGAGTTTGCATGCGTTCAAGGATTTTAAATGTAAAATTCAAGGTTGAGATTGGCCTGTAATTTGAGAGGCAAGAGAAGGTTTCTTAAGCAGAGGATGAACTATGGTTGAGCAAATGCAGATGGAAGGCATCCCTCGTGCATATTGATAATCAGTGTAATATATGTTACAGGACATATATTACAGACCCAGGACATCAAAGCACTCTTTAGAAACCAAGTAGGAATGGTGTCAAGACCGGTTTTGTTAGGCAGTTGACAGAAAGTAGTCCATGATAGGAGGTGTAGAATTTGGATGGAGGAATTTGTCAGTGCAAGGGACTGACCAATTTATGCCGTAAATCAGAAATTTTGTCTGAAAGAAAGGTAAAATATTTACATGTACCTGTACATATATATTACATGTATATGAAACCTACGCAGCATCTCTCCCCATTCAATCTGTTCTGAATGTTTCTGCTAGACTCATCGCTAGACTTCCCCGCTTTGCCCATATCTACATGCTTGATGTCCTGCACTGGCTTCCTATTGCTGCACGCATCCGTTATACGATCCTCCACCTTTTCTCTAAATCTCAGCAGCGTACTGCCCCAAAATATCTCTTTAACCCTCATCCGAACATGCCAAAATGCAACTTAATTTGAACAAGGTGGTCTGGCCAGACCCCCTCTTTTGATATGGTCTATTCATAGGTGTGTGTTTTATATGCCAATTTTGCAAAATGTTATTAGGTTAACAAGAAATAACAGTATCAGTCTCGCCATGCAGCATAAATAATTTCTATGATGAATTTGAAACTAAATGTTCGATCACATTATTTTGTGACAGTCTGTCATAAATGTTTGATCGACTCAATGATAGTCTGTGGCGGTCAAGGCCACAGTGCGTATGTGGGAGGATTTATTTTATGCGAATAGCATCGTTTTCTTTAATTTTACATGCGAAGGGAACAGCATCGTTTCTCTTAATTTTTCATGCGAAGGCCCAGTATCGATCATTTAATTTTTATTTAATTTCAATAGGCGACTGTCCAGCAACGACCGTGATAGGGAAGCCCGATCGACGGTGTAAAGCCAGCGCATAGCGAGCAGACGCGTTAATTCGGGATGCATAGAGCCTGCCTCACGGTGCGCTGCTTTATACGTGAAGAGTTGGTTCGACTCTTCATACATAGCAATACTGTTAAACAGCGTTGTTGGTTAGCGACTCAGTTACCGATTCAAATATACTGCACTCAGTGTGGTAGGCGAGTGATTTTGGTTACGACAGAGTCAGAGTTCGAGTTTCCGGTTAGTACAAATATATTTACGGACGAAAGGGGCGTCCGAATAATATAATCAGGCGATCCCGAGTACAGCTAAAGAAGTTCACTGTAGGGAGACGGGCCGACAGCGCCGATCCGGCGGGTTGGATCCCTCAGTTGATCGCGAAGCGGTCTAGATCCCGATTGCGGGAAATCTACGGCTGAGTAATACTCGGGGAAGGATACCGTTGATACACAGGAAAACCAATTCAGTGTGAGATCGAAAACCAGGGTGAATTTGGCGACGGGCAGGAAAGTCCCTCTTGGGTTTAGAAGAACTCCGCGATCGGAGCTTGTCCGGTAACCCATGGGAGTAAAGGTGACTTTCTTAAGGTAGCCATTTTCTGGAATTCTGAAATCCTTGAAACCAAGAGTAAATTTGGAGTCGGGCAAGGAAATCCCTCTTGGAGTTCGAAGAACTCCAAGATCCGACAGTGTTTGGTTTTATACACTGAGACGAGTTTTACGCGATTTCGGCGTACTCGACACAGGGGAAGTTCTACGCGCTTTCGGCGTACTCGGCCGGGAGAGTTTTACGCGACTTCGGCGTCTTCGGCTGGGAGAGTTTTACGCGACTTCGGCACTCGGTGAAGTGACCGTCGGGATACCTGAAAAAACCAGTTTAGTACAAAAACGATAATAAGGGTAAATTTGGCGACAGGCAGGAAGTTCCCTCTTGGGTTTTGAAGAACCCCGCGATCGGAGCTTGTCCGGTTACCTGTGGGAGTAAGCGTGACCTTCGTTAGGGAACCAAAATTCGGAAATTCTTGGGAACAAAATTCAGGACATTCTGGTAACCTTACGGGGTCAGCGTTACATTTGGATTGTGACACTTGGATGGCTGACACGCCGGTGGAGCGTTGGAGGGGCTCCATCGCCCGGTAACTAAAAATAGTTACTGGGAAAGACCACTGTTACCGAAAGACCGCAGTACGGGAAAAGACCGCCCGACAACTGATTACAGTGCGGTAAGACCAGGAAAAACGATAGAGTCAGGAAAATCTTGTATTCAAACCAATAGTTATTCAGAGCAAATAACTTGGTGATCGAAACACGTAGTTCCGAGAACTGACCGAAGGCGAAGTAGGGCCCACCTCGTGCGCCGGTCGGAACACAGTTCTGCGTGCGGTTAGGGAGGTTTTAGACCTAGAACCTGTCCTATCAGAAGAGAGTGTCGTGAGACCAGTACACCGCGTTAATATCACACGTGCATATATTATCGCAAGATGTTCGCGTGTTTGAGACAGCACGACGTGACGACTCGTCAGATGTACACCTTGTCCACTCGGACAGGAGAACGTTCAGAGTTTTCCCCTATTGACGATAACTCGAGAGTCATGAGATGCAGAATGGTACGTGAGGGTTCGGTTAAGGTGGAGAAAAAGAGGAAGTCTTTGACTAAGAGATCTCACAGGAAGCTGAGGACTCCTGCCGGCAAGAGAGCGAACCCTGTTCTAAAGGACGGCCATCCTGAGGACGAGGACGTTGCCCACCCGGCGACCGCGGCAGTGGCAGAGTCCGAAAGTGAGATGGAGCTTGACAGCGACACAGTTCGCAAACAAGCGATACCCTCGGGACCTCCTCTTGGAGAAATGGGCACTGAGAGCGGAGACAGGGAACCGCTCGTCTACAGCAGAAGTAGACAGGATAGTGACCCGGGCGACTCCAGAAGGTCAGTTGGCTGGAGCCGAACCCAGCCCGACGACGAAGCAGCGTCTCGGGTAAGACCGACACAAATTGGTACCATGTCTGATGAAGGGTTAGTTGATCTCGAGCGACGAACGTCACAAGTCTATCTATAAAACTAAAACCAAAAATGTAGAAAACATTATTCTAGTAAAATTATTACTGATTGCTGCTATGATCAAATGCTACATGACTGTTTTCTACAAAATATCTCACAAAATAATGAAATAAATTGTAATTGTAAGCACTGATTCTTGTTTGCATTGATCACATGTGTACTGTGGAGCGGAAGAACATGAGATGACTGGTTTGTAGCATGTGCAGTATCTGTAGTGTGTTTTTTGTCCTTCTTCTTGCAACACAGTTAGCATCTTCGTTTTATACCCTCCTCTTCCTGCTTCTGCTGAGCAACAATCCGGAATACTCAAAATGAGGACTTTTACAGAAGAATCAGTCTGACTAAAAATCTCAAGCAAAAAGTTATCAGGAGAAAGCTAAGACTGTTTGGACATATCTGCAGAATGAAGAGGGACACAAAAATTAAAACTTTGGTTTTTGGAATAATGGAAGGCACAAACAGAAGAGGAAGACCTAACAGGGAATGGACAGATGACATTGAAGAATAGTGCGGAGCAAGTCTCCAGGAGTGGAGCAAGTCTCCAGGAGTGGAGCCACTTGGCACTGGACAGAATGGAGTGGAGAGACCCGGAGGGCACCGAACACCCATGGGCGCTGAGCCCATGGCTGATGATGATGATGATGTGTATAATTGTATATGCATACAGAAACGAAAATAAATGTACATATATATGCATACATATAAATACATACACACACATATCAACACCTATTTCTGGCATAAGAATTTAAAAAATCCACCAAAAAACATCTATTATTTTAACAAAGCAGAACATTAAAAAAATAATGCATACATACATGTAGATATGCAGAAATATGTATTTATTCACCCAAATCACAGAGAAAGTCATCAGGTTTAATCCTATGGTAGCCTGCAGACTTCTGAAACAGTTGGGGAATTTTTTTGTATGTTATTTGATAAATCCTGTACTTAAAACTTTCAAATATTAAATGACAAAAATAGTTTGAAGAGGTGGTCAATACCATCAATGACTTTTGGCCAGCGTCGATCAGTTCCAGTCCTTGCAGTACTTACTTGTTCTCAAAACTTTACATGTGAAAAGTTTTTTAAATGTAAACATACAGCATATGAACTGATAGGATTTTAAGGGTGCTCGGACAGGCTACCAGTCAGCTTTTGTCATTAGCTCATATGGTTTGGACATTTTGGCAGTTCTCCTGTGGCGACCAGAATTAGATGGATAATCGTTAAAATTGAGCCAACAATTATTCATAATTGAATGCTAAGCATAAGTTTTAGCAAAAAACTATGGTGACTTTGGTGAAAGTGATTGTTTGTTCTTCTAAAAAACAGCAACGCTTTTCTCGAGAAACTGTATGAGCCAGTGTTAAGTGCATTGATTATGCATGCATCTAACACACCTGTTGGACACGTTTTTAGTTATATATCAAATATGAGTGATAGATCAAATATGAGTGATAAGAAGCCATATCGCTAATATTTCTCTATAGCAATATATAGCGCCTATATAAATGTTCCTTAATAATAATAATAATAATAAGTCGGTGAAAATATTTTTTCAACTGTTAAAGAATAAACATCTCCTTGCTCTTGCGGTAGCTGCGTGTGCTTGTATTATAACTTATATTATTTATTCCATGGAAAACATTTAAGTAATAATGACACATGGCCCTCTGGAGTTACATAATATAGCTTGTTTTGGCCCTAGGTGCAAAATGTTTACTGGGTTAGAGGGATTGCCTTGTAACACGAACACATGTTCAAACGTCATGAGATGGTTACCGTGTTGGGACCTTCAGCCAGACCTTCGACCACAATTGCTCAGCACCATCAATTGATGCGTAGTCATTAGATATGGCACTTAATAAATGCATAATAATAATTATAATAATAATAATAATAATAATTACTCAATAGTAGCTATAGTCTGTCACAACCATGTGTGATTACATGTTTGCAGTGCCTTTGAAAGTTGTGAGAAATGGTAGCCAGTTTGTCAGAGTGCCTGGCGAGTAACAGGAGAGTATGTGTTTATGCCTCCCGAAATTATTATTATTATTAAATTATTATTATTATTGAGCTTTTATATAGCGCCCCTTCAAGGTATGGACCTTCAGCAAGTCTTTCAATCACATTGCTCAGCGCCATCAACTGATGCTTGATCACTAGATAAGGCACTTAATAAATGCATATGCATAATAATAATAATAATAATAACAATAATAATTCCTTAATATGAGCTATGCTCAGTATTCTGTAACAGCATTGTGTGTGTAATTCAACCATGTTGTGTCTTAGCATCACCTTTATCCTTGTCCAGGACTGGGAAAACCAAAAACACCAGTGCCGCAGTTAACAAACATGGGCCCATGCCAAACATGACACAATTGAGCACTTTTAATCGAAGAAATTTTACTCTAGTAATGTGAGCCCCATAAAAAGATAATAAACCTATTAAGATATAAAATGTCATTCATGCATATATTTGCATGCATACAAATATATATTTAAATAAATATATATTAAAACAAATACACATACACACACATACATACATAAAGACACAGTTACATTCAAACGTGCATACATGCACACATACATACAATACAGCTGTAATTTGATAATGCCCTCCTTACGAAGTTAAGAAGTGCACATTGAAGCTGAGCAACCATTCAGACACTGGAAGAGGTAAGTTTTCAGTTTAAGAGGTAAGTTTTCAGTTTAAAGCAAAAGACAGTCTCTCTAAGGAAGGTGCGAACATGAATAGGTAGAGAGTTCTCGATGGAGGGAATGGCAACTGAGAATGAACGCCAGGCAAAGACAAGACATGTACCAGGAATAACAGGCTTTCCAGCAGATGCCGATCGAAGACACGACTGACCTTAAACAGAGTTGCAGGGTGTGACCATGAAAGATAAGTAAAATGACAGATGATCTGCACGTGCTCTGTACATGAGGAGTGCCAAAGGACAATTGCGAGACTTTAAGTAGGATACAGTGATCCACACAGTTAAATAACAGCAAAGGTATTTTGAAAGTTAAAGTTGAAACATACACATATACATGCACATAAAATTATACATAAATAAATACATGGGTAACATGCAGACTGAGTGCCTGTGTAGTGAGTAAGGGTCATTCCGTCTCAATTCAACAAATTTTTCTAAACTTTCCAGGTCGACCATCTCGGATTTCAATGAAAATAATTTATATTAGAGCAAAAATATGTTACACACCATGTTTTATTATTTTGATATATGTATATAATTAGATATCTTTCTTTCATATGATAATGATATCTACCAAATAACTCCAAGAACTGAGGAAGATGAAGAGATTAAAATCTGAGTAAACTGACTCATTACAGAGCTCTTTCACAATATAATGCTATGAAATTGACGCCATTATAAACTCGCGAATGCAGGAAACACTGCTACGAATGAAATAAAAGTATAAAATGAACAAGAAGGAACACCATCACCATTTTTGGTGCACTTACAGTGTCTGAGCTGCTCTTTCCAATGATGCAACTTGCATTGCTCCATGACCTATCCCACAGGATGATCTTTGGCTTTGAAAATGGTATTCGGAATGCAATTTTCCATTTTTGGAGGGCCATATGGTAGCACATATGCATCAGAAATACAAAATTTCTGCATATTTTTGTAGAGAAAGTACATTAGCACTATGAGTTGTTAAAACATTCCTGAATACAACTTCAGTTTGGGCACATTGGGGCTGCAAAGTATGATCATCAGACATGCACAAGTTTTTTTTTACCATTTTCAGATGGGTCATAATACAACAGTTTTCAACACTCATCATTCTTTTCTTCAGCATTTCATCTAAGCAAAGATGACTAAATATCCTGAAAATTTCATACAATTATCTTTGATATTAATGGAGTTATGAGCTTCTGAAAGTCACTACAAATTTAGACGCGAGTTCGAAAACGGCAAAAACGAGGCCACCCCATACCTCTTTGAAGCTCAATATCTTCAAAACTACTTATCAAATTGATCTAAAATTTTGCATAACTTCATCTAATACCATAATCAACATTCTGTGAAAATTTCATTGAAATCCGAGATGGTCGACCTGGAGCCATTTGTTGAATTGAGATGGAATGACCCGTATATAAACAATATGGCTGACACTGACTTTGCTCCAACAGAGCACTGCTACCTAACTGCCACATATCATAATGCAGTTCTCTAAGTAAATAAGTAATAAACATGATCTTTAATTGACTTCTTAAAAAAAAGAACTAAATATAATAATAATAATAATAATAATAATAATAATAATAATAATAATAATAATAATAATAATAATAATAATAATAATAATAATAATAATAATAATAATTATAATAATAATCTTCGTTTAATATCTTCAAACTGACAACAACGCAGTATGATTACAAATCAGTACATGTTATGCGATAAATCTTAACTACTAACAGAACAGACAGCCTGCAATACACGGCGCAAATTGCAGCCTACAAAGCATGTCCGCCTATGGGACTCGATCTCTGTACCTCTCGCACTCTACGCCAGATGTTATCCAATGCGCTACCCGGCCCCCCAATATAGTGAGTGTTTGAAATGGTTACTGAGTGTTGTGGGAACAGCAAGTGTAATTTGGCACTTGCGTTGTTTTGTGCAATATGTCCAACCCTTTGTTGGTGCTGTACAGTCAATCGTGTAATAAAAGTCTGTGTTTGTCACTTACTTACTTAGCGAATTGCATTATGAGATGTGGCAAGTAGGTAGCAGTGCTCTATTGGAGTGAATCTGCGAAGTCCGTGGCAACAATATTGTTTATATAAACATGCACTCAGTCCGTGCCCATACATGATACTAAAAAGTCGGTAGTCACATGGCTACCGACTTTGATGGCTACATGGGGTAAATGTGAAGACTGAGCATCTGTGTACATAAATAATACGGTTGCCACTGACTTAGCTCCAACAGAGCGCCGCTACCTCCCAGCCACATCCCACAATGCAATGCGCTAAGTAAATAAGTAAAACGCACTTTAAGTAAAATGAACTTTAATTTGCTTGAAAATTATAATATATGCAAACATCTTAGGAAATGGTTATTTATATATAAATATATACTAAGTATCTCAGCAACGTCTGCAATTGTCATACGCGGCATTATACCAGAAAGTTAATGTTCAGTCTTCCAAAACTACGCCAAAATTAGAAGTTTACCAAACAATGAACTCTTTGCAAATGACTGCGTGTAATTCAGAAATTGTATTTTGGGCAATAGGAAGTGTATCAGGGTACTTGCGGTTGTTTTTGCGTTATACTGCTTTAAATAAAGATCTGTTTGTATTGCGGTTGTTTTTGCATTAGGCCTACACTGTTTGTAATATAAACGCGTGTTCTTTTTACTTACTTACTTACTTAGCAAATTTTAATGCAGGATGTGGCTGGTAGGTAGTGATGCTCTATTGGAGCAGTCAGTGGCAACCATATTTTTTATATACATAGGCACTCAGTCTTAGCATTTACCCAATTCGCTAAGTAAAGTCAGTAACGAACACGAACTGATATTGCACACACAACTAAATGATTTTATTTTAAACAATATAGCACAGAACTGGAAGTGCCAGAATAGTTTCCTATTTTCCCAACACACATTATATAGCTCAAAACAACTATAAAGAGGAAACTAAAGTTTGTGTTACTTACTTAGCGAATTGCAGTATGGGATGAGGCTGGTAGCTAGCGGCGCTCTACTGGAGCGAAGTCATTGGCGACCGTATAGTTTATATAGACTGGCACTCGGTCTTCGCATTTACCCTTCATGGCTATGTAGACGATGATTGCAGATCCTGAAAATGCAACACAGAATGTCACTGAAAGCACATTAAGAAGCACATAAATTTTAATGATTGCTTGACAATGTTGACATCTACCAGAAACCCAAGTATGATGATAGTCTGAGGTCCGACCACTGGTTGATTCTTCGAACAACCACGAGCAAGTCTGTTAAGCGCTATATTATATTAATGGCAATCTTGGTCATAGCTGTGTCTTCATTGCACAAAATATGGTAATAGGTGATGCGAATTTACGATTAAGATTACAGTGATTACTTACTTGAATCATCAGAAGTTCTCGAAATTTGTAATCTATACGCTTACAGGTCCGCCATTATCCTATGATGTCATGGGCTCTGGGCCCCGCTGCACCAACCGATGGAATTCATGCGCCACGCGGCAATGTGTTGAAAAATAATATAGTCCCTCGTATTCCACAAATGCGAAGGTGAAAGAATAAAATTTCGAAACAATTGGCCTTCAGTTATTTACACTGAAACGTGGCACAACAACACACTTACTCAGTAATCTATAATAATTTCTATTTTAAAGAATTTTTTCAGGCATTGGCCATTTGTGACAGAATTAAACATCACAGAAATAATTGGTTATAATAGTTGGTCCCAAATTAATAACAACGGGTTGTGCTTCAAAACATATTTACTTTATTTTAAAATAAATTAATATTAATTTTTGCGAATGTTATACTGCGCGGCAAATGCCTAAAAAGTATTAATGCGCTTAGTCATCTGGAATATTACTGATCAGAACTATTTTTAGATAAGTAAGAAAGCATGCAAATGATCATCTGTACCACTTCATATCAAAGTCTAAATGTGACCTCGGCCAAGAAAAGTGACCACTTGACGGGAATGGACTTATTAGCATTTTCCACAAGCTTACACCTTAAGTAAATCAGGATAAAAATTTCAGAACGTTTGGCCCATAATTTATACATTTTTCACAAAAATATAAAATATATGGCGGGAAATCGCACATAAATATTTAATGTGTCTCTACCCAATCCATTAATAACAAAATTTCGCCTTAACGCATCAAGTAGCATAAGATTTAAAAACGCATTTTCTGGCTAATCTAATACGCGACAAGTGGTCGTTTTTCTTGCCGAGCTCACAAATATCTAAATACCCTATTAAAATGTCCGATTTATTTTTAACCCAGCTGCTCTCGTTAGACTTCTGAACATAGACATGCCCAAATAAACCGCCCTCAAGCTATTCAGAATGCCCTCGCCCGTGCTGTCACTAAACCCCTAAACACCACCACATGATCACTAATTAATTATGTCCTCAAATCTCTCCACTGGCTTAAAATACCCGAACGAATAGAATATAAAGTGATATCACTCACCTACAATACAACAGTAAAACCCAACTCGTTTGGTTTGGTACAAAGCAGCAATTATCTAAACTTGATTTCTCACTTGTATCAGCTCACTTTCCGACCTTCTCATACTCCACGAATGTCCGCGAGCTGGGAACCGCCTCAGACTAACCTTTGCTTCTCATTTGCTTCTGTCTGTCTGTCTGTCTGTCTGTCTGTCTGTCTGTCTGTCTGTCTGTCTGTCTGTGTCTGTCTGTCTGTCTGTCTGTCTGTGTTTTTCATCATTTTAAGTCTTTCTGTTTCCGTGAGGCTCACACGCTGAGAGCGCCTCTGAATAGTTCGCACTGTGAGAGGTGCTTTATAAATTCCAAGATACCATACCATACCATAACATACCATACTTAAATCCTCCGAGCCCTCCTATCTCCGTCAGCTGTTCACGGTTCAACCACTTCGCTCAACCTGCTGCTCTTCCGCCCAAACACCAATTCTCCGCCCTGCCGTCACTTCATCACTAAAATTTGCGAATCGCTCCATAGCCCTAGATGTCCTACCCCTCTGAAACAAACTCCTACCAGTACTTAAGCTCAAATGCATGTGTGCATGTACAGGATGTATGTATGCATGTATAATGTATGTATGTATGTATGTATGTATGTATGTATGTATGTATGTATGTATGTATGTATGTATGTATGTATGTATGTATGTATGTATGTATTCATTCATTCATTCATTCATTCATTCATTTATTCATTCTGGAAATGTATATAGCGCCTCTTCAAGAGACCTACTCAGAGGTGCTCTGTATGTATGCACGTATGCATATATGCATGCATGTATGTATGTATGTATACCTGCATGAATGTATGTATGTATGTATGCATGTAAGTGTGTATGAATGTTGGTATGTATGCGTGCCTGTATGCGCGTATGTACAGTATGTATGTATGTATGTATGTATGTATGTATGTATGTATGTATGTATGTA
>OY744613.1:42714860-42747360 GCA_963556255.1 Allolobophora icterica
CAAACCTTTAGCTGAATACGACAATAATCTTAGGGTGGCGAAAGGCTATGTCGCATTTTGCCATGCGGAAACACTGAGTTTGTCTTGTAGTGTATGATAGCGGTTGCTCTGCTTCTAATCCTGTGTTTTGACGGAACCGGATCTTAGTCGCCAAGCGTAGATCTCTCTTTGAAGGGTATTCTCGAAGCCTCCGCTGAGGATTCCGGTATTAAACAGCACCAGTCATCATTGTGCAACGTAGAATTCTTGTAATATACGCCAGCCAATCGGCTTCGTCCGAAAGACAAGGCGCAATATATAAGCCGGATAAGATTTCTGAAAAGCGAAAGTGTACGGGCTCAATAATCTCTCAAAATTCGTAGACGGTCCACCAATCGGTGTAAGTTAGTGCGGCTACTTGGTAAGAGCAGTCTTTGAAATTGTACAAGGTTCGATATCTTTTCAAGTACTTCTCCGATAGCTGTCGAACAACGAAGAGTTGAACTGTTGTACTTCTTTTTGACAGATGCGTTCATTCGAAATAGGGATGAACATAATATAGGCCCTAATCCAACTTCTATTTATAGTATTCTTCCCTTACAATGTTAAACGCCATTATGAAGAACTGGACAAAAGAGGCGAACGTGACTGCGATAACATTGCTACACTATTAATATTGTGAGTTTATTGTGAGTTTAATATTTCCGACTGTTTAATTAATTGACAATATAGGCCTAAGCACAGTTATGTTTTAGGTATATTTATATTATAGGTCAGTGTCACTGAATTCGTGTCTTTTTTTCGCAAATCTGTGAGTTAGGTTACGTTTACTTACTACTTAGCTCTACCGGTACTTACTTTTTATAGCTCAAATATTATCCTCCACTGTAGCACCGCGCGTGAGTCAATGTCACTTTTAGAGAAATTCACAGTCGGCCAAAATAACGAATGACAGACGAGACAGAAACAGACTTTTCGTTTATTCTGAATAAAAGTTGACAAACCGCAACTTCTTACAAATAAACGTGTAATGTGACGCATGGCAGCCTGTTGTAAGGCGCCCGGCCCCGGTGGGAGCACTCTGCGCTAGTCTCTATGATGTTAAATGTCATTTGTACAGAGTCTGATAGCTAACATTGCTCAGATAACTAAAGAGCAGTTGAGCGCGCTTGAACAATAATTAGGGTGAAACCGTAGTTTACGGTCGTAAATTATGCACTTGCATACAAACTTTATGATACAAAAAATAATAATCATCGTTCATCCAACTTCTAGTTTCAGTTATACGTTCATCGAGTAAAATATTGTTTTGGCTAATTTAATTATTACCATTTTCGTACAATATCGTTTTAGCGAATTTAATTGTTCATTTATTAGTAAAACTAGAACTAGAAGTTCGATGATTGATGAAAATGTTACTGAAGCTAGAAGCTGGATGGTCGATGAACATATGTTATGTAACAAAACTCAAACTTTAAGTTGGAATTGTGATGAAAATATATCGTTTTAGCGCGGATGTCATTATTGTGGACTTGCCGTGGATGAGCGGTGAAAACATTTCATAGTTAAACTCAAACTAGAAGTTGGAAGATTGATGAAAATATAGTTCAAACTATAAGCTTATAGTTTGAACTATATTTTCATCGAATAACAATTAAATTCGCTAAAACGGTATTGTAAGCAAAGGGTAATAATTAAATTAGCTAAAACGTTATTTTACCTGTTCATCCAGCTTCTAGATTGAGCTATACATTCATCGACCATCCAACTTCCACTTTCATTTTAAGTATGCTTATGTTTTCATCGCTCATCCACGGTAATAATTCCGGCAGTAAATCGATATATTTTTTTATCACAATTCCAACTTCTAGTTTGAGTTTTATTATGTAATATGTTTATCAATGATCCCACTTTTAGTTTCAGTAATATTTTCATCAATAATCCAACTTCTTTTGCTATGAAATATTTTTCCCTACACGGTAATTTAACAACATAAACTATTTTAGCCATCACTAGATAAAAAAATGACTGTAATTTCAACTTGAACCTACCGCGTAGGAAAAATACTTATTGGTCGTATTTCAAAATACGCCCAAGTCTCTGCCTATTTGCATGACGTCTTGCATTTTCTTCCTGCCTCTGAATGCATCTCCTACAGGATTGCAGCACTAGTTTGACGGTGTCTCTCCGGCAGAGCCCCGTCCCACCTGTCTTAACTCTGTCAACCGATTTCTGATTTAGCCTCTCGCAGAGCTTTGCGCTCCGCGACTAATGAGGAGTACAATGTGTCGCAGTACCTTCTTAAAACCACTTGTAAAATCATACCATGCCTGATTAAACGGCTTTTAGAGTTTAGACCAGGGGTTCCCAACCAGGGGTGCCCGCACCCCCAGGGGGTGCGAGATGGCATTTCAGTGGGTGCGAGAAAGAGTAGGTCAACTTTTTTCGGCTGATAGAAAATCCGTCATGTTTATACAAAATGTCACGAAATTAACTCGTTACAAAAATTGTGTGCATTGAAGGTGAGATCACATTTATTTTATTATAACAGAACTTGATATTAATAAATGTAATAATTGTGTGTGCATGTGTGTATAGGCCTACTTACTGAGCAGTATTCGTATCGTAGTGCAACCGGTGTCTTTCAGTGTGACGGCATTTGTAGGTCATTATTTTTGCTTTGAGTGCAATGTCATATTGACATTATATTTTGAAAGAAGCAATGAGCAGGAAAAATCTGTCAAAACGGGCTTTATGAACAGGTAAATTAGCTCAAATTTTTCTCTTGCTGTTTCGCAGATTAACCCTTCATTTTTTATCATGTCAAAAAGAAGGAAATGGAATGAGTAAAAGTATGTGCGCTTTGGTTTCACTTGCACAACAGGAAATGATGACTTGAAAAAACCCAGTGCATTCTTTGTAGTGTTATGAATTTATATGTGCATTTTATGCACGGAGTAAAAAGCTCATTTTAGTTCAGTTTGTTCACCCACAGTACTGTGTGAGTGTATGTGGTTCAGTCTGTGGTTCAAAAAATAGAAATGTGACTTAGTGGTCTTCAAATGTGATATGACTTTTGTAGGGGGTGCGAGCGCTAATCAAATATTTCCAAGGGGTGCGAGGCATAGAAAAGGTTGGGAAACTCTGGTGTAGGTCTATAATTCAGTCTTGTTGTCATTAAACCTCAAGACCAAGGCCAAGACTTTGAACCTCAAGACCAAGACCCAAAATATCCCAGTGATATCCAGACTTCTAGTGCTTTCTAAAAAAATTGTCAAGTCGGACTGCTCGCTATTGTAATGAAAACATGAGTCTTATTTTATTCAAGCAAAACAACTCTAAATTCAAACTGCAGATGATTCCAAATTCGTATTTACAAGTCCTTCGTGCCAAATGTTATTCGAAACGCCTTTTGCATTTTATAAAAAGCAATTCCCTCAGAATTCTGACCAACAATTGTGTTGGGCCAGATACAAATTCCACAATGTGAAAAATACGTTCTACAGGTGCTGAAGTCGGTGGGATAACCTACACAGCAGTTTTTCAAGCACTGGATGTACAAATCATGATGTAGCATAAAAATAACACATCATGGTACACATCGTGAGTCTTTTTCCAAGTAAATAACTGGAAGTCAGAATAATTGTCCAAAACAACAGAAAAACCTCATTCACACTGTGCAAATGGTTAAGCAGTCGCATTAGCAATTATTTGATTAATTTGTAAAGTTCTTACGTTTTGCAAAATGACTGTTAATATTGAGAGTCGAGTCTTGGTCTTGGTTTTGCAATACCAAGACTTTTGGTAGGGCCTACCAAGACCAAGACTTTTGGTCTCGAAACCAAGACTTCTAAAAACGAACTGGAGTGCACTCGAGACCAAGACCTAGCTTGGTCTCGAGGACAACAAGACTGTTATAATTACAATGTTATACTCCGTTTAGATGCATGTACGCCAAAGTGCAATTGGTACAGCAAAGAATATAATATTATTTACTTACCTAACTCATAAATTATTTGTGTTATTTTTAATTCTGTTAATTAGCTTAATGTTTAGTTTATTTGATTTTAAACCGCATAAGCTTAAACTTTAGTGATACTAACTAGGCTACCTGTTACGCCTGTACTATCAACCTTCATGAATACCAAACTGGTAGGCCTACCCGCTGATTCGATTCGCGATTCCATTCGAATTGAAACTTTTACCCCAGATTCGAATCGAGATTCGATTCTACTGAAAATTTTTGATTCGCAGGTGCCTAATTTTTTTCAACGTTCCGCCACAGAGACGAAAAGGTCAGCGAGGTGATTGCCTTATTAAGCCGCACGCCGTGTTCTAGAAATTTAATACACTCTGTGCTTCAAACTATAACAGAAATAACGTGGTCGTCGAAATATTGAGTTTCGTCTTGATTACCTCAATAGGGCCTATCAGAGACTGGTAGCTTATTAATGACGTTGGTCACAATGTTTGTTTTTTTCGCTCACTGGCTTTGTCGTGCGAACGTCCGCAAATGGGAGGGGAAGGTAAGGTCAAATGCGGACAAGGGGATGGAGCCGTCCAAACTAAGCCACATTTTGCGGACGTTTTTTATGAATGACCCGAAAAGGCGCTCCTGAAAAGAATGGAGGTTCGATGGCAGAATATGAGAATTACAGACCACCTTCAGCAAGAAGACATAGGCCTATTGCATTCATCCAACGCATTCAAATTTTAAAAAGTCAGCCTCAAGCATCTCAGTTACAGCACAGTATAAATAATTACACAGTACGTCGACTCCCGGCCGATGCAGCAGTCAGAATGTGTGACCGACCGTCATTTTGAATATGAGCTTTTTCACGTCGATACACTGGAACCCATCCCATCAAATATTTTTAAACGTTACAACAAAATTGAGGACTACACGCCGATACACCGGAATCCATCACATAAAATATTTTTAAAGGTTTCAACAACATCGAGGACTTTATTAGAATTGTCAATATTATTTTTAACGTTAATTTCAGCTTAAATCTATTTTTCAAAAGCTCAGTTTCAAAATGGCGTCACCCCAAAACTTGTCAACAGTTAGCGATGCGCGTCGACGTACTGTGTAATTATTATACTGTGGTTACAGTAAACTGAGTAAACGATAGCTCCTTAGCCGTTACAGATTATCAGGAGGTGTGCCATTGGCGCTTAATTAAACTGACGATACCTCTGGAGAGAATTATCTTATTGGTTCCCATTAAAAAAAGTTTGACCTCGAAGTACAGACACTATGTAGCCACCTTCTAGTAGCCTCGACACATGTCACTAGGGTTCCACCGTGGAAATCTGGCCTTGACCTAATTATGAGGCTGGATGGGCAGCTCTCTCCTTCGCCATCTGACCTATCAACCGATAGGGTGAGGTCGGTGTACTCCTTATAGCTGAGTTTGTTAGGGGGTACAGGTGGAGCAGAAGCAAATTTGTGCCCAGGTGGGTATTTTAGTCCAACACGCTGACCACTAGTTGTCCTTTCAAATTTTGAAGAAACACCAAAAAAGGTCAACACATTTTTCACCTCTTTTTCGAACGTTCCAACTCCTTCCGGATTATCTCTTTAGGAATCCTATCACGTCTTGTCCTCTCGATAAGTTTTCTATCAGTGCATGCAGTTGCTATGGCGACTTCGCAACCAAGTCAAAATCATCAGCAAAACACAGATTCTTAAGTATTTTTTCAATTAGTGTCACTCCAGTGTCGTCAGAATTCAGTACACAGCCTCCAGAACTAGGCCTACGTTAAACAGGTATGGTGACAGGGCACAGGCCGCGTTCCTGCGTACGCCCATTCGCCCAATGTGATCTTAAACTATTCCGTTAGTTCTCCATCTACTCTGACTGCACTCAGTGACTTGATGTATAGAGATTCTAGTAGTACTATCACCATGTACTTTGATAGCAGCAGCTGCTGTCAAGTAACGAAGCACCTCTATTAATTGATTGATGTGCTCATTCGCAAGAGGGACGAGCATGACATAAGCCAGCTTCTAGTTATATCGTTCTTCCTTTCATTTATTAACGCCATTTCGAAGAACTGGACAAAAGAGGCGATTCCCGACTGCCATATCATTGCTACACTTTTTAAATGTGAGGTATTTCCGACTGTTTAATAAATTGACAGGTAAAGGTTTACGGTGGGTCGGTGACATCCGTCGACAAGGTAGAAGCCGACCCAGAATTGCGTAGAATTAGAGTGCTACGAACTCCACAGCCAACTACTTCCGCTCAATTAAGCAAGTAAATATTAGGAATTAGGAAGTTGGGAATTATTTTTATAACTAAATTAGCACTGTGCCTAAGTGTTCTGACAATCTTGATTGCATGTAATCCGACATTTCCGTACTATGTTTTAGCGCTATAGGCCTACTCAGTACTTACTTCGTAGCACTGTAATTGGTTATCCTGGGTTTAACGTCCGAAATTATTTTCTTTGAAACGTGATAATACAATAAATATTAATACAATAAATAATCATTGTTCATCCAACTTCTAGTATCAGTTATATTTTCATCAATTTTCCAACTTCTAGCATAAGTTTTACCACTGGCGTAAACTTGTCCAAAATATTGGTGGGGCATCGGTCTGGACCAGAGTGCAAAAAACAAGTTTTTACAGATCAAAAGTGGTTTTTTGTTGTTGCTGTTTTGTTGTTGTTTTTGCTGTTTTTTGTTGTTGTTTTTGTTTGTTTTGATTGGTTTTGTTGTTTTAGTTGTTTTTAAGATTTTCGGATTTCGGATCATAAAAATCAAGAAAAATGACATGAACAAGAGCTCCAACTCACTGAACTCAGTTTAATTCAGTTGCGATTTTCGGAAATTAAAAATGATTAAATCAATGTTATTAAAATAACTTCTACAAAAATAAGAAATTTATTTAAGAAAAACAACAACAAAAACAAATTTTGTGGTTTTTTACTTTTGCTTTAAACCAAAAATGGAAAAAACTTTTTCACCTCTGGTCTGGAAAGTCAGCAGAGTCTTCCGGTGTTACGTTTATTCGTATGAAAGGGGAGTTTTGTTTACATGTAAATTTGTTTCATATTGATGATAGTGAAGAATCTGAAGATAAAAATAAATCTTTGTTTACATTATGAATTTCTGATAGTATTTCAATTCTGTGTCTCTGTTTTTCTGTTTCTGAAGAAATTTGTCTACATTGAGACATAATATTTTAATATTTGAAGAAATTCTCCTGTCGATTTTGGGGGGGCATTGCCCCGGCTCCTCAATTATTGGTGGGGCACGTGCCCCGGCTGACCCCCCAGAGTCTACGCCTATGCCCCGTGCACAAGCCAGCGCCCTCAGGTGTATCAGCTCCAACGCCACGAGCATCGAGTTGTGGGATAAATGTTGTGCGGACAGTGGTATTCTGTCTGAGATCCAGCCGAGGACCCTAGAGTTCCCTGGACTTTTACATTGAGTGACCTACAGTGGACATCTATAGCAGCGCACAGCTGTATGCCGTCATTTCTGTGCTGTTAATGGCTTTGAGACACACAGTCCTATAGGATTCAACCTTTCTATGTTATTGTATATTGTATTGTATTGTATTGTATTGTATCTAAACATTTATAAAGCGCCTCTCACAGTATTCGCTAATCAGTTATACATAAGTTATAACTTATACATAAGTTTTACATTCTATCAGACTATACAATAGAGTCTGAGTTTGCAAATTAGTAGTACATACTTAACATAATTTGAAGAGTCTCAGCTGTTTCAGCCGACATACAAGAACTGAATTGGAGGCCAGCATAATGGCACTAATCATCCTAGTGGCTCTCAAAACCACAGGTTAAGTAAAGAAAAAACATCTCAAAATGAGAAAGTATTTGCAAAGACACCTTGTATTTCTGCTTTCCTTCAAGCAACAGCTATAAGTACATCTGCTGTCACCGTGGATGATGGTCACAATGCAGGCTCATCTGAGCCTGGTGATGCTGCAGTTGTCCAACAACCACCATTTTAACAACGTTCCCGCTCGGTCGGGTCTGACTCTGTTGTGGAAAGGCAGAATATGTTCAAGCAAAGACACGCCATCAAAATTCATGTCTGCTACCGATTAAGGTCGAGCACCAGAAGCTGTGCAATCTGCTTCAGAGAAGTTTTGGATTGACAATTTTCTCTACACCGTTGATCAATTCACAACCAAGTTGACAAGAAGGCTAGCATCATACAAACTATTCTGCTCAAGGTTTGGTTTTCTCTCTAGGCTTGAGTCATGGAGTGATGAAGAAATACACAACTCAGTGAAAAACCTTGTAGCAGTATATGGTGATGACTTCGATGAAAGCCTTGGCCCATTTCGGTTTTCTTATTTTGTCAAAATGTTTAAACATGAGACAGGTAGAGCAGGCCTCAACATAAGTCAGGAGCAGTTCGTGTACCTATTAATACTTGACAAAGGTGTTGAAAATTCATTTCCAAATTATGTGGAAATTATGCAAGGAATGTAGGGCCTACTCAGTGCTCATGGTAACAACAAAACCTAGTGCTGAATGTTCATTTTCTGAAATGAATATAATTAAGAGCAGGCTTCGCACAAGTATGACACATGAGAGACTTAGACACCTTGCAGTGTTAAGCACAGAGAGTGATATTCTAGGCCAATTGGATTTTAATAAGTTTATTTTACTGTTGATGAGTTTGCCAACAGAAAGTGCCCAAAGTATTTATTTGGCCTATTAAAATTTAGACCTAACTGTATAGGCCTAACTGAACTAATTAACTGACTCAAGCTATCGGTTTTATAGTTTGGAAGTCCTGCTTATCACTATGTTTAATTTCTTTCTTTGTCTGTAAACTCTGAATCAACAACTTCTATTAAAAACTCGATAAGATTCTTAAAGCTTATTCTGCTGTTCTTTTTTTGAGAAATTATTTCATAGGCTACCTATTTATATTACAGAAGACACTTTATTTATAAGCAAATATGATCTCCGAAATTTATTTTCATTTATTATATTTAAAAAAATAGTTAACAGTAAGTCAACAATTTTGAACATTGCCTTTAGCACCTTTGGCTACAGGTGTGAGTCAGCGTGACCTGTTATAACTGTTGGTGTGGTGTTGTCCCTGTTGGAGACTGATCATAAACAAAGGCAAAAAATCTGCTGCAGAAATGGGCTCCACCATATTTGGCGCCCATGGGCCCCCATCACCCTAAATCCAGCCTTAGACGCTTAGCCTTAGAGACTTAGACACCTTGCAGTGTTAAGCACAGAGAGTGATATTCTAGGCCAATTGGATTTTAATAAGTTTATTTTACTGTTGATGAGTTTGCCAACAGAAAAGTGCCCAAAGTATTTTTCCTATTAAAATTTAGATCTAACTGTATAGGCCTAACTGAACTAATTAACTGACTCAAGCTATCGGTTTTTTAGTTTGGAAGTCCTGCTTATCACTATGTTTAATTTCTTTCTTTGTCTGTAAACTCTGAATCAACAACTTCTATTAAAAACTCGATAAGATTCTTAAAGCTTATTCTGCTGTTCTTTTTTTAGAAATTATTTCATAGGCTACCTATTTATATAACAGAAGATACTTTATTTTTAAGCAAAAATTATCTCCCAATTTTTCTTCATTTATATATATTTAAAAAAATAGTTAACAATAAGTCAGCAATTTTAAACATTGCCTTTAGCACCTTTGGCTACAGATGTGAGTCAGCATGACATGTTATAACTGTTGGTGTGGTGTTGTCCCTGTTGGAGAATGATCATAAAGAAAGGTAAAAAAATCTGCTGCAGAAATTGGCTCCACCATATTTGGCGCCCATGGGCCCCCATCACCCTAAATCCAGCCTGGTTTTCTGAGCTCAACCCCGAGTGTTATCTTAGATTTTCGTAGTTCCATTGTGATCCTGCACTGCAGCACTGGGGTCAGTCGATATCACGCCTAGAAATCCACAGTCAGTCAAAGGAATTAAGGATCAGTCCGATGAGACAGAGGCAGGTTATAGAGGGTAAGCGCTTGAACAAAACTAGGTTCATAGCGACCGCATGACCATGACACTGAGTCTAGAAAGTATGCCACCAAGAACTCGACAGTGTGAGTATATTGTGGCTGTGTGTTTTTCAGAACCTTGACTTATTCACAGAGAAAGCTCTGCTACCAAATGTAACATTCACTTGAGGCATGACAAGCAAATGACAATTTATGTAATAAATCATTTTCACAGAAGGGTCATCTAGGTACTATGTCGAGAAACCCACACTGGAGATAAAACCAAGCACGAATCGATGGCACTGGGCAGTTGTGAGTGAAAAACACTCCAGGTACATAAACAGTAACCGTCTCAGAGGAAGCTGTCAATAGCTATCATAATCTTGGTTCAATTTGAATGTGTAAAATTTCTCTATTTCCAGAAGTAGCTGAAATTTTTCATGTGTTCTACCTCAAAGTCTGTGATTCCAGGGTTAGTCTTCGATTGACTGGATGAGTTTGCACAGTGCTGAACAATTTCCGGAACTTTTAATCTATGACTGCTACAGACAGAAAGAAAGGCCAGTCTGCATCAGCTCCCAGTTGTGCTACGTGTGCTATGTGTGTCATCTGTAGTCAAGCCAGTTTGAACAACAACTGTTGGTTACAGAGAGTTTCTTGTTGACTGGCTTTCCATTAACTCATGTGTTGCCTGGCTTTCTATCAAATCGTATTGGAGTAAAGAATCAAGAAGAGACGATGTGTTCTTACCAACTGTTCACTTTTACATGATCGACTACTGAAGGCCTTCGTGCACTGAAAGGGTTCATCTGACTAGGGTCATTCTTCATCTGACACGCAATTTGAAAGGTATAAAATCTAAAGGTCATAGAAGGTTTGATCACAGAAGTTAAAAATATTCATGCAACGAATCATAGCATGGAAATACAGTGAATGTGAATTTTGTATGTATCAAAACGTTTGCAGAGAATAAGTGCCTCAGATCAGCATGTAAGAATAAGTGCAATGTATTTCACAAATCATTTGCAGAACACTCTTATCTGAAAACTGCATACAAGAATAGACACCACAGAAAAGCCATCAGGTTTCAATTAATGTGAGAACGCATTTGCAGAATTGTGATTGTAAAATCACATGGAAACACAATCAATGCATGTTGTGTAAAACGAGTGCAAATGTGATTTTATGTGACAAAGCATTTGCGTACATTGATCAGTTGAAACGTCATACAAGAATGCACCATGGAGAAAACCCTTACAAATGCAATTTATGCCACAAAACATTTGCAGATATGTGGGACCTCGACTGCCATACAGGATGCCACCCTCTGGAGAAACCATACAAATGCGATTTATGTCATAAATCGTTTTCACAGAAGGGTCATCTAGGGGCACATGAAAGAACCCACACTGGAGAAAAGCCATACAAATGCAATATATGCTATAAAACATTTGCAGTGAAGACCAATCTAACCCACCATTTAAGAACCCACACTGGAGAAAAACCATACAAATGCGATTTATGTCATCAATTATTTTCACGGAATTATCTTCTAGACCAACATAGAAGAACCCACACAGGAGAGAAACCATTCAAGTGTAATTTATGTCATAAGTCATTTTCACGGAAGCGTTACCTAGACTTACATAGAAGAACCCACACTGGTGAAAAACCATACAACTGCAATTTATGTCATAAATCGTTTTCACAGAAGGGTCATCTAGGCGAACATAAAAGAATTCACACTGGAGAAAAACCATACAACTGCAATTTATGCCATGAGGCATTTACATATAAGTATGGTTTGGACGTACATAGAAGAACCCACACTGGGGAAAAACCTTATCAGTGCATTGCATGTCAGAGGGCATTTGTACACCATAAACAACTGAAATGGCACATGAGAACCCATACAGGAGAAAAACCATACATATGCAATATATGTCATAAATCGTTTTCACAGAAGGGTCACCTAGGCGCACATGAAAGAACCCACACTGGAGAAAAGCCATACAAATGCAATATATGCTATAAAACATTTGCAGTGAAGACCAATCTAACCCACCATTTAAGAACCCACACTGGAGAAAAACCATACAAATGCGATTTATGTCATCAATTATTTTCACGGAATTTTCTTCTAGACCAACATAGAAGAACCCATACAGGAGAAAAACCATTCAAATGCAATTTATGTCATAAGTCATTTACACAGAAAGGTCATCTAGACCTACATAGACGAACCCACACTGGAGAAAAACCATTTAAGTGTGATGTATGTTTGAAGTCATTTGCACGCAATGGCAATCTCAAAAGGCACGTGACAATGTGCAGTGGAGATAATTCGTACAAATGTGTGTCATGTCAAAATGTTGTTTCCTCAAATAAATGTCAGTGTCAAAGGACTAAGTCAGGTGAGAGATTCCTCAGATTGACTGAATACGACAACCCTCTGAATGGGAAGGAGTTGCCTTCAAAAGAAACTACCAGCATGCGAGAATCTACGTCTAGGTCGAGTACAAAGACAGTTCCTGATGAAAAACAACTTTCTGAAGATCGATCGAATGCGAATGCTAATTTTAGCCATTTTACTTTGAGACTTTATGGTTGTGGCTTGTGTGACGAAATGTTTGAAATCGAAAATGAACTTGTGGAACATTGTTTACAGCACTACGTTGATGCTCCTGGAGAAGATACTTTTCTTGAACTATTTGAAATGCACCTTTTGAGTTATTTTCCTTGAGTACAGGATGCAGATTAATGCAAAAGTTTATGGTTGATTTGTCACCAATTACATTTGCTGGATATTCACCTGAATACACAGAAACCATTACTCGAAGTTCTTTAATTACTGAGAATGGTGACTGTGATATGGAGGTCCGATCTCGCCTGGCAAAGGGTTACAGCGTTGCAACTGGACTCAAGAAGGTTCGGCAAAATCATGATATAATAATTACCACAAAGTTATGGCTCTTGAAGACATTGGTATGGCCAGTTGTTACGCCTACGTATGGATGTGAGAGTTGGACTTTGAGGAGCAATGAATAGACAAGTGATGAAGTGTCTGACACTTGTCCTGTGAGAACCACGGACTGCTAAAAGACAAACGAATGGATACCTGAAACTGCTGGTGTAGAGAGAAATCTTCCCAAATCTGTAAAGGAAATGAAACTGGCATACTATGGTTACATCATGAGGATAAAAGAAAGATGTTTGGAGAAGAAGATCATCCAGGGCACACTGCCAGGCTGTCGTCCCCATTTAAGACCAAAAATGAATTGGATGGATAACATCAGAACATGGACTGAACTCTCAGTTGAGCAACTGATAAAGACAACAATGGAAGAGGATTGTGCATGACGCGGCCAACCCTCGCTTTGAGGATGGCTGAGAACAGAACCGAACATTACTTGACATTACTACTCTAAACTTGGCATGTCAACCTTGAGGTAATCTGAAATCAGGAAATGATGAAGTGTGTGAGAGCCAGCCAGTAGAACTGTTCCGGATTACCACACTTCATCCATCCATGAACCCACTTGTTGTTCTTCGTGTAGGCCTATATAGTCTAAAACTGTAAAACCTGTTTAATCAGGCCGCTGAGTGTTTTGCAAGTGGTTTTAGGAAGGTACTGATGCACATTCTACAAATACACATTGTATTTGTGTATCATATATGCTAAACTTTGTAGAAATAACATTGTTCAATACAAATTTTGTATAATTTATGTTGTGAACTTTGACCTAATTATACCACACATTATAGCCTCGATTTAAATTTGAATTCAGTATGTTGCTAAATTTGTCCATTTATATTGTTCTTTCAGTAAGTCAGTAGTTACAGGAAGAACTAAGTTAAGAGGTGTGTAAAGGCGCTCCTGAAGAGAATGGAGGTTCGATGACGGAATATGAGAATTCCCGACCACCTTCAGCTAGAAGACATTGCATTCATCTATCTAGCGCACAAGCGAATTTTATAAGTGATCCGCCGCAAGAACCTCAGTTACAGCAAAGAATATAGATCCTTAACTGTTACAGATTATCCGAAAGTGTTGTTTGCAGCTTCATTGGGACGACCTACCCTCTCTGGAAAGAATTATCTTACTTGTCCCAATTACAAGACATAGTTTGACTTGGAAGTACAAACAGGAGCCACCTTTTTCAAGCCTTGACACGTGTCAGTAGGGTTCCACCGTGAAAATTTAGCCTGGGAATGGATGGGAAGCTCTCGCCATCGCCGTCTGATCTGTCCACCGACAGGGTGCGGTCGGTGTACTCATTATAGCTGAGTTAGCTAAGGAGTGGACACAGGTGGAGCAGAAGCAAATTTCTGTCCAGACGGGGATTTTAGTCCAACACGCTGACCACTAGTTGTACCCCAAAATTCTGAAGAACCACCAAAAAAGGTCAACATATTTCATCTCTTTTTTGACCGTTCGAACTCCTTCTATAGATTGATTCCCTCCTTTCTCTCTTGCCTGCCTTCTACCAACCTATTATTCTGTTTGTCGGCCCAGGGGCGTAGCTATGATATTTTTAGCATTGAGGACGAACTATGAAATTGGCGCCCCTCCCTCTTTTATTTATTTAACATTTTCCAAATAGGCCTACATCGAATGGCAATTTGAATTTTAATTAAATAAAATGTCAAAAAATACAGATAGTATACATGTGTGGTGCCCCTTAGTACTTAATGGAGCGCCAAAATCATACCTGACTTCTGGTTGGGGAGTAATGAGGATATAACTGGATATTTTTAGGCACGAAAATTAAACCTTATAAATTTATTTGGGATAAATTAGTTTAAACTGCATCAAAATTGAGAGTAAACTGATTCATTTGAAACCTCATATTTCTGCCCCCTTTCTTTGGCGTCCGGGGACACATATTCCCTCCTGCACCCCCTAGCTACGCCTCAGTGTCTGCCTGTCTGCTGACCATACGATCAGTTGAAGTCGTTTGGAATCTCCTAGCGCATTTAAAACATCGAAGCGCTTGAATGGCAGCCTATACCTTGATGCTCGGCAAGTTCAATGCGTCCAATAGTGAAATTTATGGTTTTCTAGCAGTCCCATAAGCAAACATAGCATAACAAGGGTTTTAAGTGGTTCAGAAGACGTGTAGTCCGTGGTGGAACCACTGCAAATTAACCTCGAACGCTGAGTAGTCCAATTTTCCTAGCTTCTTCTTAAAAGCTGTGATAGTGTCCGCTGAGACAGTACTGTCATCCAAACCATTCCACAAGTCTACAACTCTTGCACTGAAGAATTTCTGTACTGACGTTCCTTTCGGTTTCTATGCTCCCCTGCTCTTCCTTCTCTCCAGTGTTGTTAGTCCACGTCTCTTTAACCTTTCTTCGTAAGGGGCTTGTAGCCCCATATCATTTTTGTAGCTCTTCGTTGCACTTTCTCCAGTTTTCCATGTCCTGTTTCAGGTATAGATTCCATACCTGGATACAGTATTCCAACTGTGGCCTAACTAGCGATTTGTACAACCTCAGTAGTGTATCCTCGTCTCTGGGGACTATTGTCCTCCTTATCATACCTAAGGTTGAGTTAGCCTTTTTTGAGGCTTCAGCACAAACCTGAGAGTAAACAACACTACATGTATGGGTACGAAGTGTTAGCAACTTTATATTGTGGTGGTGGTGGTGGTGGGGTGGTGGTGTTGGTGGTGGAGTGGTGGTGGTGGTTTTGGTGGTGGTGGTGGTGGTGGTGGCGGCGGTGGCGGTGGCGGTGGCGGCAGCGGTGCTGGTGGTGCTGGTGGTGCTGGTTGTGCTGGTGGTGCTGGTGGTCGCAGTGGTCGTAAGAGTTTCGGCGTTTACTTTGACTTTCAATATTTTCCTCTTTAATATATTGTACAATGTTATTGCTTTTTCCAATCTCCATCGCCCAATGTTAAGTGTTCTCTTATGTTGTTTTATGCCATATTTCAAGATTTTCTTAGTTAAATATTTATATTTTCGCCAGTTTGATATAATATCTGAACAACATTTGAGAAATTGCAGGCAAAATGAAAAAAATTCGCCAATTACTTGTCGTCAGCTTACTAAGGGCTTGACTTTACTGTCAACTAGATCAGAGTTTTTCAAGCTGTGGTCCGCGGACCACGAGGTTCCCAGAAGGCTGTGGCGGGGTCCACGAGAGCGTTCTGAAAATATTCATTAATGATTTACACTTCATGGTTTCAGCATTAACAGCCTGTGTTTTCATATTCATAAACTACTTATAGTATGCCTGTAACTGTATGATCCATACATAACAGGTCCGATTGGGTATTTAGTTATTCTTAGCTAGAGTTATGTGAGTAAGATGACATTGTACGATCACGTTACATTTCTTGTAGTATAAAACGTGTGTGTTTTAATAAAATTTAATAAATAATTTCTGCTTATCGACTGTTAATCATTTCTGCACCAAGGTAAGCGCGATGTATTTGTAATATGCTGCTCTATTTCCTGATTGTGTCTAATCTGGACTCGTAGAAATTTGTGGAATTCGCCTGATTGTATTATTATTATAATCATTAATGCAGTATCGTATAGCGCCCCTTCACGACGGTCTACTCAGGAGCACTCCCAACCCATCCACGGTCGAACAACACAGTTTTCAGGACAGCAGGAAACAAAGTTAAATGACCAGTCGGTATTTGGCGGAACGTGGTAGGGAGCCCATTCCAGGTCATGGAGGCAGCGACAGGGAAGGCACGATGCTGCCGTATGGCTGTCCATGCGTGGGGAACAACAAGTTTACCTTGCGCAGCCGAGAGGAGACAGCAACGATACTGCGAACATGAAGTGGGACAGCAAAGCTCCCGCAGGTATGCGGGGGGCCAAGACCTCGAAGCACCGCCGGACCAAGGTGCAGATTCGGTAAGTGATGCGCTGTGGGTGGAGGAGCCAGTGGAGGACATCCCTCATATACGCAGACACTCTGCCAAGCTTGGGATGCGGCCCACAAGGCGAGCAGCAGAACGCAGGATTCTATTCAGGGGCTCAATACGTTTATGGCGCTGCAGTAGTCCAACCGAGAAACAACAAATGCATGAACAATTGAACACGAATGGAAGCTGCACCGGGGGGATAAAGAACGGGAAATCACCCTGAGCTGCCGGAGCTTGTAATAGCAGCTGCGGGAGAGAAGATGTATGTGCCGCGTGGATGACTCCCAAGTCCCGTACCAAGGCCGAGGAAGAAAGGTTTGGTAATTGCAAGGCAAGAGAAGACATATCTACTTTAGAGAGCTGCCAAGCCAGATAAACTGCGCTATAGCCGGGTTAAGCCTTTTTAAAAATGAACGATAATACGGAGATTTTACAAAGCATATCCCTATTTCGTTAACGTTGGCTGTAATATCCTAATTATATAATGTTGCTGTTTATAGCAGGGTATGGATAACTTTTTGAAAAGTAAGAAAACAGTGCTTATCCAAAATAGCACTAAGAATTGACAGTTAGTGCAAAGCAAGCACATCCCTCCCATTGACATACTGGGTTTTAGCGAAACCGATATTATTGATTTTTTTAAATGACTGAGTTCCATAATTATTGCAGGAAGTTAATAACAACTTATTCAGTGTAACTTTTATGTTATTTATAGTCCCTAGCGTCATATTAACCCTCATCCGAACATGCCAAAATGCAACTTAATTTGAACAAGGGGTCTGGCCAGACCCCTCTTTTGATATGGTCTTTTCATAGGTAACAGTCTATTTTATATGCCAATTTTGCTAAATTTTATTAGGTAAACAATAAATGACAATATTTCAGTCTCTCCATGCAAAAAACTCATATCTACGATGAATTTGAAACTAAATGTTCAATACATTATTTTGTGACAGTCTGTCGTAAAAGCTTGATCGACTCAATTATCATTCTATAAAATTAGAACCAAATATGAAGAAACCATTTTTCTTGTAAAATTAGTACTGGTAGCTGTTATGTTCAAATGCTACATGACTATTTTTTTGAAAATATCTCACAAAATATTGAAATAAATTGTATTTCTAAGCCTGTATTTAGTCAGTAAGTCTTGTTTGCATTGATCACATGTGTACTGTGGACCACAAGAACAGTGAGACAGACAGACTGGTTTGTAACATGTGCAGCATATGTACTGTTTCTCTCCTTCTTCTTGCCACACAGTTAGTATCGTTGTTTTATACCCTCCACTTCCTGCTTCTGCTGAGCAACAATCCAAAATCCGGCAGCCAAGATTGCACGCCGCACTGCGCGTCAGTGTGGCTCGCTTTTTCTGGTAGTGATCCACGGTGCTACGAGAGATCTCTCAAGCTGCTACAAGAGCAAGCGCAATTTGAAACGCTTCTTCATCTCCCAATCTGAGTTGTTCAATATCCACATTTTTCTTTTATTACATTATGCAACCGAGCACAGCCTGTTTGAAGTGGTTTACACTGCCAAAAATATCCGGATCTTGACTTGTATTCATGTCTATCGGCTTCTTCATTACCGGTATCAAAAGTTTCGTCAGCGTTATCATCACTTTCAGGACCAGTCTCATCATCGTTTTCATCTTCATCGTCAATTTCAACGTTATCTTCATCATCAGAAACACCTGAAAGTTGCTCATCAGGCATTGGCATCTCGTCACATTCACATTCGTCGTAATCGATGTCACAGTCAAAACTATCATCATTAGTCTCAGCCAGTATTATCTTCAGTGCCTCCTCAGCACTCAGTCTTTTTGGTCATTTAGATGCACTTATTGTTGCTCAACAATATAGCAACAAAGTCATGTAAGCGTTTTGAACAAATATAATATTTAAAAAAGTTATACAACAAATATATGCAGGGGGTCTGGCCAGACCCCCTTGTTCGGATGAGGGTTAAGCAAGTTTGTAATGTGGAAATAGTCTGCCTGTAATTTGTATTAAATTTTAAGTGAAATTTTACTTTTAAATAGTCGGGTCCGCGAGCTATGCCTAGAAAAAATAGGAATCCCTGGTCCAAAAAGTTTGTGAGTCTCTGAACTAGATAACTTGTTGCTCATGTGAACACAGATTGAACTATTTTGGCGATCATTGATCATAGTTACTATCATCTGATATGCGACGCAATGGACTATTGTGGCCGATGGTATACAGTAAATGCTAGAGCGCTGTGTAGGCCTATATGTAATCCAATAATTGCAGGTTTTTGCATGATGCAGAAACTTCAGACTTTTCATCTTCCCGCAGAACAAGATGCAATAAACAGTAACAAATGATGCAAACAATAATGGCAAATAAATTGAGATATTATTAGAAATATGAACAACAGCCTCATGGTCACGAATGTTTTCAAATTTTATTGTTATGCATCAGAAATGTAAGTTCATCGCTAAACTTGTTTCATATTTTCCGAATTGCAAAAAGTTGTTCTGAATGGCTCTTGCTACGAGTTCTCATTCAGCTGCCGATGGCGAAGTCGCTTATTTCAATAACACCAATTGAAAAGCAGATTCCACGACTGCAGCATTCATTGCAGCTGAGGACGCCTTTAGCCATCCTGGACGATACAAGCTTCATAGCACCGTTGGAACAAAGCTTCTGAGTCTGAAAACAAGATATCGCAACAATATATCATTGTCAATATCATCATCATCATCATCATCATCATCATCATCATCATCATCATCATCATCATCATCATCATCATCATCATCATCATCATCATCATCATCATCATCATCATCATCATCATCATCATCATCATCATCATCACCACCATCATCATCATCATCATCACCACCACCATCATCATCATCATCATTATCATCATTGTAATCACCGCAACCACCACCACCACCTAGAGCCCTGCGCCGACGTCTTAGTGTCGGCGGCGGCGCGCCGGTCACTTTTGGTCGGCGAAGGCGGCGCGCCGACGAACAAAAATCGGCGGCGACGGCGGCGCCCACAAAATGTCGGCGTCGTCGCGCACGGCGCGGCGTGCCCTAGTCAGAAACATGAGTCACCATGGGCATCCGCAGGAATTTTTCCAGGGGTGCAAAATAACGTTTTTGCATGGAAAATCTATTCACAAATCCGGGGAGAGCAAACACCCCTTGCCCTCCTCCGGACGCCCATGTGAGTCACTATGAGAGTTGAACAGCCGTTGGTCATGTGACCAGTCAAGAGGGCCAAGTTCTCTAAAGCCAATCCATCACACTGAAGCTCAACTACATACAAGGAGACTGAGAGAGAAGACACCTTCAGACATTTGCCTTAAAAATATGATCATCCTTAATTACACTGCACATCTGTATAGGTATTGGCAAATTGTAGTCAGATGAAGCAATATGCATTTGCATATTGCATGAATACATTGCATATGCACTGATACAGTGTAGGCCTACACACCAAGTCACGTGGCACATTTTGGATAACAGCATTCTCCCAGTAAGAGAGGCTGCTGTCAAGCCATGAAGTGAAATGTAAATATATACGTTTTCATATTATAATACACTGGCCGAGTGGCCTCACTCCCGTTAATTTTTCAATGAATTTACCAGGTGGTCTGCTGCCCGTCTGAATTGGTGCCACGCCATTTAAGGTATCCACATATAGACCATTGTTTGTAACAGACCAAACTGATAAAGACCATCCTTGATACTATACGTACTAAGTCAAAACCTGTGTCTACCGATACTGTTTACCTGAATAGATTCCTGCCAAAAGTATTAATCAATTTTACATTCCCTTCTGCAGGAATTAGTTAAATGGCATATCCTGATATTAATAGCACTCATAAACTCCTTTAACCTTACGACATTAACCCACCAATTTACACCATTGTAATAAGACCACAGACGTCAGAGACTACAATCAATAAGTTATCTAAGCTATTCAACATGAAGGTAACGAATGAGAGAATACGGTAGTACTGTAGCACGGTGCCATGACAATTCGGCGCCGGTCAATTCGGCGCCGGTCAATTCGGCGCCGGTCAATTCGGCGCCGGTCAATTCGGCGCCTTTTGTTAACGCTTCTATTTCTACCGACATTTCGTCTACTATGACTTTCCTTGATCCCGCTTCCAGTTTAAGTTATATTTTGATCGTTGATCCCGCTTTTAGTTTAGTTTATATTTTCATCATTCATCCCGCTTCTAGTTTTAGTTATATTTCAATCGTTCATCCAGGTTCTACTGTTAGTTATATTTTAATCGTTGATCCCGCTTCTAGTTTAAGTTATATATTAATCTTCTTTTTAGTTTATATTTCAATCTTTCATCCAGGTTCTGCTATTAGCTATTATTTAGTCTAATTACTAATTGGAAGACGGTAACAAGTGTGAAATGGTTTGAAGTTTATAATTTCAACATCTGCGCGTTTTGCTGAAAGATTGAAATCTAACTAAAACTAGAAGCGGGATAAACGATCAAAATATAAACTAACCCAGAAGGGGATCAACTATTAAAATATAACTTAAACTAAAAGCGGGATCAACGATTAAAATATAACTTAAAGTAAAAGCGGGATCAACGATTAAAATATAACTTAAACTAAAAGTGGGATCAAGGAAAGTCATAGTAGACGAAATGTCGGTAGAAATAGAAGCGTTAAGAAAAGGCGCCGATTTGACCGACGCCGAATTGACCGGTCAACTTGTAGCACACATACAAAGACATGCATTGCATATTGCTTTTGTTGTCAAGTTATTAAGGAAATGGCAACAGGAATAGATGTATCAAAACAATGGCTACTTGTAACAAGATATCGCATTAAATGACTGTGTGTATCATGGCAAAAAGACAAGATCATCAAAGTATAAGAAAAACGAATTTAGTCAGGAAGACAATGAATTCTTTGTATCAAGATAAAGATCACAAACATTGTAATCAGCTTTATCTTCTTCATTAACATACGAGCTCCTACCAATCAAAGTGCCATTTCTGAGAATAGTTTGCTTATCTTTGCAATATCATGCAAAACATGAAAAATGCAACAATAACAAATAAGCATATCAAACTGGCATGGGCGGCGCGCCGACAGATTGTCGCGGCGAAGGCGGCGCGCCGACAAACAAAAATCGGCGGCGGCGGCGCTCACGAAATGTCGTCGGCGGCGGGCTCTACCACCACCACAACCACCACCATCATCATCATCATCATCATCATCATCATCATCATCATCATCATCATCATCATCATCATCATCATCATCATCATCATCATAATCAACACCACCACCACCATCATCATCATCATCATCAACATCATAATCATTATCATCATCATTCCCTTCCTCGTCGTCGTCGTCCTCCTCCTCGTCATCATCATCGTCATTATCACTGCTATGATGACGATGACGATCATCGTCGTCACTTTGTTATCATCATCATCGTATTCCTCGTTGTCGTCGTCTTTCACCTCGTCGTCGTCATAATCATCATCATCATCATCATCATCATCAACATCATCATCATTATCAACAACAACATCATCATCATCATCATCGACATCTACATCGTCATCATCTTTACAATGTACATGCGTAGGGCTCAGTGTTTTCAATGCCGTGTGCTATCTTTTCTCAAGCAGCTAAAAGTCTCGATCCCTCCCATTCCTGACCACAGATATCTTCACACTGCTGTGCAAGGTGTCTAGTCCATAGTCCACCACAGATGCTTCACAGAGTTTGTCCCAAGTGTCTGGAATCAGCAGCCTATTTTCCTTCAAAGTCATGCCCTCGGCCTTTCTATTTCCTCACGATTCTTGTTTTAAGCTTCTTAACTGTTGATGAGTCAATCTTGACCCTGCATTAATTTGCGATTGCAATTATAGTTAGCAACTTTCTGACTCTGACTTGTGTAAAATGTGTCTATGGTAATCACAAATTGTATAGCGCCACTTCGGGAGAAGCTTTAAAAGCAAACCTATTCTGATTTGGCGACAAAAAATACGGAAATGCGGGAGAAGAACTTGCCCAGCTCTTTGCACAGGGACTTTTCGAACCTGCGTTGAACACGTTAACCCTTCGTCGGGCATGGGGTAAAAAATGACCACAGAGTGCATTTTCAAACCATGGATCGATGTTAAAAAACTGAAATGGCTGCTGTGATTTTTCGAGAATTATTGTAGGCCTATAGGTTTCCTCTACGTATTCCAGTTGAGTATGCATGCGAATTTTAGATGGGAAAAAATTACAGGACATTTATTCAGATAGGGTCATGGGGTAATTTTTGACCTCATTATTAATCGATGTTTCTTTCTCAGTAGACAGTCTAAAGTTGCACAAAACCCACAATATTACTTCTTTATTTATTGTTCCTGTTTACTTATCAGTGTTACCCTCCCATGCAAGGTGCAAAGATTCCAGGGCCATTCTTCAGATTTGACGAAAGACTCGCTCCATATCGAGGTCGGTGCAGATTCATACAATACATTCCGTCAAAGCCGGCAAAATACGGCATCAGGTTATGGATGTGCTGCGATGCAGAAGCCAAGTATGTGTACAATGCCAGCATATATTGCAGCAAAGAGAGCGCCAATGCAGCTCCAACCAAAGACCTGGAAGGAAACGTTGTCCGTCTACTCAAACAACCTCTTGAGTGTGTATGTCACAACATTACCACTGATAACTTTTGCACCTCGCTGGCCCTAGCTAGAGATGTTCTGAAGACAAAGAAATCTACCTTGGTTGGTACTATTTATACTAATCGAGTAGAGTTGCCCAACAAATTTGTTACTCCCAGAGGACGCGAGATTGTACTCATCTCTTGTCGGGTTCAATGAGACCGGCGACTCGTCATTGCTTTCTTTAAACTGTAATAAAGACAAAGTGGTCATCGTCTTATCGACTATGCACATCTTCAATGGAACTTTTTGGCAAACACCTAGGAAACTTCCAAAGGTTATCAACTTCTACAGTAAGACCAAAGTAGTCGATTGTGCTGACTAGATATTAGAGACCATCAGCAGGAAGTTTGGCCGGTAGTGCTGTTCTGCAAACTCCTGGATATTGCTGCACTCCAAGCTTAAGTCCTTTATGAGAAATTGAAGGTGGATAAAGCTCCAGTGAGAAAGCGTCATCAAGAAACTGGGGAAAGACCTTTGCCAAGAGCTACAGGAACAGCGATGCAGCTCATCGTGGACTGATTGGAGCATGACTGTTAGATGACACTCATGAACCTCCAAGGAAACGAGGTCGCGGCCAACTTTGTCCCAGACAAACGGACAAAAAGCGGCTGTGTGCAAGACATGTCGTAAGAATGTGTGCCTTTTCCACTGTCAAATCTTCTGTCAGACCTCTCTGCTGATTGATGAAATACTTTCCTGGGCTCCTAGAAGTCCCCTCTGTTCATTCAAGCGTCATTTCTTTGTATTGAGGGAACTATACATTAGTGTAAGAACAGTATTACAAGCCTATGTTTGTATGTGGCGTTATGACATCAAAACGTGACGCCATGTCATGACGTCACGTTATGACGTCACGTCATGAGGAAGTAAAAAAATGACATTTCAGTGAATATTAATAATAATAATGACCTACTCGTGCAATCTATGTGCTGATTTTATTCGAATTACATGATAACTACTATGGGGTCAAAATTGACCCCACCCCCTTAGTTGTATAGTTTTTTATCCGCCCGACGGAGGGTTAAAGGCTAGGGGGTCAACAGTTCGTCATCGTAGGTCAACTAGACAAATTCTTCACGCCGACACTGTGCGGTTTACGTAGTCGTGCGAGAAAACTATGTTTTTGAAGAAGTGCCAGTAATGAAGTCATCGCTTTCAGGTCTTCGCTCTGGGTTAACTCCGACAGACAGTCGCATTCTGCTGAGACTCTGTAGTCTATAGGGACAGCAGAAAATCACGAAAACACGGCAAACACGGAAGCCGTGTTTTTCGGCATTTGCCGTGTTTTCCGTGATTTTTTACATTTGCCGTGTTTTCGTAAAAAAAATGCCGTGTTTTTCGCGATTTTTTTAAAGAATGCCGTGTTTTTGGCATTTTTTACCGTGATTTTCTACTGTCCCTAATGACAATTTAGCGCTTCATGTTATGATGGTATTCAATGCTCGCAGCTAAACTGTTACAGCAAGGAACCAGTGACTGACAAATGGTTGACAATTGTCAATTTGTCAATGAACAATGAATATGAAAGATAAACATATAATGTGTTACAAGAAAACTGTGAAATTTTGATGCCGTGTTTTTGCCGTGTTTTTCGCGATTTTTTTAAAAGTATGCCGTGTTTTTGGCATTTTCTTACCGTGATTTTCTACTGTCCCTAGTAGTCTATCATGGTCTCAATGCTTTCTCAAACTAGAATGATGCACCGCGCCCTTAAGTTAACTTTCGTTCTGATACCTTTTCGTATCTCTGCGATGCTCTCCTGGGTACGATCTTATTCAACTGCAGTCTGCACTTCTCGTGTAAAAAGCACGTGATATTTGTTTTCCATCCAACTTATCTTTTATGGCTACACCAAATAGACGTGTTAAAGGTGACTTCTTTAGTATCTGCTGGAAGGCATGCTGTTCCTTTTGTTCGGGGCTCATTCACTGAAAACGTTATCTCTTCCAGCGTGTCTACATTAAATTTCGTAATGTGTGTCCGACTTCAGTGTAGGTCTAGACGTTTCTTTAGACGTTAACCGTTTAGTAGCTGGTGGTAACGTCGACGGCTTAGAAATTGGACATGAGGTTCAAGAAAATTACATTTTGGTTGGGCATGTACGGATTTGTTCTAACTATCTCTTGCTGAAGCTTTTTGTTCTAATAATCATATCTTAATAATCATATCGCTCCAGTCCACAAGTTTTTCTTCGTATCTTTAAAACATAAAATCGCATTCTGTCAACACGTTCTCTCTTTGCAGACCAGTAAGCTCGCTTGCCTCAGCAAGAGCTTCGATTATACTTGGATTATTCTGCAATGATTTTCGTATACGAAGTTTTTCAAATCAACAATGCGAAACCTTTGACAGTTAGAAACCTTATTGTCAGAAGAATAGAAATAATTGCACTAAGTTTGACGAAATGTGCTGAAGAATGATTATCATTACAATGCAGTGGCCAGTGATGGGCAATAATTAACTGAGAGGTTGCTAACTTTTAGTTTAATTTAAAAAAATTAGTTAAGGATGAAGTTTAACTTAAAAATAGTTTAGTTAAAACCATAGTTTAACTAATAAATTTTAGTTGCTAACTAAAATTTTAACTAAAAAATCAGCAATATGCAACTATTTTTCCACAATGAACATTGAACACTGTCAACAAAACAACATTTGAACACTGCATGGTTTTAGCATTAGGCTAACAGCCTGCGTTTTCAAATTCATACACTACTTAAAGTATGCCTGTAACTGTAGGCCAGAACAGTACACATTGCATAGTTTGAAGGTGAAATTGTCATTGACGCTGAGCATTAGCCTATTACAGTTCACTTAACCTCTTTTATTGCGAAAATGTTTTTCGTGAAAAGTTAGAAAAGAAGTTGGATAAAGTTTAACTACTTTTTTTATAGTTTAGTTAACTAATTTCCAACATCAGTTGCCAACTTTGGTTAAACTATTTTTAGTTGGAAAATAGTTTAAGTTTAACTAACAAAAATAGTTTAGTGGCCATCACTGGCAGTGGCGTACCGAAGGGAGGGGGCAGAGGGGGCGAGTCGGCCCGGGCGGAACTTTTGCAGAGGCGGCAAAATAGGGTTGAAGAAATATAAAAAAGACTGAATTTTGGATTAAAAATTGAAAAAGAGAGATAGAAAGAAAAAGAACGAAATATGGAAACCGTCTTTGGTTAAGTCGGCTTGGCTTCCGTTGATCGTTAGGGACGGCATCACTTTCTACGCTAAACACTAAACAGAATTGCAGAAAAGGAAGCGGAATCTCATTTATCTAGTATACTGTAAACAGAGTAACGGATTACAAACAGCACAATCTACTTTTGAGTATACTCTACTTTTGAGTATATTCTAGTTATGCCGCCCTTCATAATTTAAATAATATATAGGCCCTATACGCGCCTATATATAAGTATAGGTATGTAAAAGAATTATTGACTTAGAATAAAATTGAATAACAAACTATCAATATTACCACTTTTTTGTTTAGTTCTCTTCTTAACCCTCGGGCTACCAAGGGGGGTGGTTACCACCCCCCCTACGTTTATCTGGAAAATTTTTTTTTAGCACATGGAATATAATTTTGACATTTTAGGTAGCTGTAGGGGGTCCATTTGCGCAAATTTTGAGGTAACAGTCGTGATGATATCCCACGCCATAAAAAAGTTATACCCGATATAGCCTAGGTACCACTTATGAAATCAGGAATTTCTCTCGTCAGCTGTTAGCTGTTGTCGACTATAAAGGTATTCATTATTCTTTCTGGAAGAGAAACAACTATGCCATTCTTTAGAGGGAATTTAGGGCTATATTTACTTGCTTAGTTGTTTGTCTTTTGATAACCGGAAGTGATCATAATGAATAATAATACGCTTTTTCAGTGTGAAAATCACTGATGCAACATCACAACGTAAACCGATATGGATGGGTATGGGGAAGGGCTATAAACAGTTGAAGCAGAATACTAACAGAGTAAAGCAGTGCTGTGAAGTGTTCAAGAAGCCGGTTTGCAGGAAGCATTCGCACAAAACAATGAAAGTAACTTGCAATAACTGCAAGGACCACTGACGTTTTTGACTGCCGGGAAAAATTACATAATTTCTTGTTTCATGTTGATATAGCTGCACGCCTTTAGGTTTTGCCTGTAACTAAAACAGACTTTGGAATAGTTTGTATTGTTGAAAATTAAGCCTCATTATATTCATTATATTTAGAATATTCTTGGATACATAGTTCATTTTCAAAACCCACATCATTTATATCTTTTTATCCAAATAGTACAAATTGTGTGGGATAATATCAGATATCGTTAAATGGACCGGTGCCTTTGTTAAAAACTATATAATTTCGAGATGCATTCATATATTTTACAACTAAATATACCATTCTTTTCATAAATGAATGCTGAATCAAATGCTGTATTACATGATATGATATCTTAAACCAAACACGAAATTCCGGGGGGGTGGTAACCACCCCCCTTGGTAGCCGATGTCGCAAAAAAACCTTGGTAGCCTGAGGGTTAACTTATTAATTTTAAAATTGGTCTGGTTTTGACAGAAACTGACTGCATGATTTTGTCATTTGAAATCACCACTTCCCTTTCAACAGAGAATATTAACCCTCAGGCTACCAAGGTTTTTTTGCGACATCGGTTACCAAGGGGGGGTGGTTACCACCCCCCCCCCGGAATTTCGTGTTTGGTTTAAGATATCATATCATGTAATACAGCATTTGATTCAGCATTCATTTCTGAAAAGAATGGTATATTTAGTTGTAAAATATATGAATGCATCTCGAAATTATATAGTGTTTAACAAAGGCACCGGTCCATTTAACGATATCTGATATTATCCCACACAATTTGTACTATGTGGATAAAAAGATATAAATGATGTGGGTTTTGAAAATGAACTATGTATCCAAGAATATTCTAAATATAATAAATATAATGAGGCTTAATTTTCAACAATACAAACTATTCCAAAGTCTGTTTTAGTTACAGGCAAACCTACAGGCGTGCAGCTATATCAACATGAAACAAGAAATTATGTAATTTTTCCCGGCAGTCAAAAACGTCAGTGGTCCTTGCAGTTATTGCAAGTTACTTTCATTGTTTTGTGCGAATGCTTCCTGCAAACCGGCTTCTTGAACACTTCACAGCACTGCTTTACTCTGTTAGTATTCTGCTTCAACTGTTTATAGCCCTTCCCCATACCCATCCATATCGGTTTACGTTGTGATGTTGCATCAGTGATTTTCACACTGACATAGCGTATTATTATTTATTATGATCACTTCCGGTTTTCAAAAGACAAATAACTAAGAACCAAATATATCCCTACATTCCCTCTAAAGAATGGCATAGTTGTTTGTCTTCCAGAAAGAATAATGAATACCTTTATAGTTGACAACAGCTAACAGCTGATGAGAGAAATTCCTGATTTCATAAGTGGTACCTAGGGTATATCGGGTATAACTTTTTTTATGGCGTGGGATATCATCACGACTTTTACCTCAAAATTTGCGCAAATGGACCCCCTAAAGCTACCTAAAATGTCAAAATTATATTCCATGTGCTAAAAAAAAAATTTCCAGAAAAACGTAGGGGGGGTGGTAACCACCCCCCCCTTGGTAGCCCGAGGGTTAATAGTATTAAGTTATGGACTGTGACGTGGGGATACGCAGAGTATCTCTCAATCCTTGCCATTGCGCTACGCGTATTTTAACGATGTGTGTCAGTATTGCTAGAATGATGTGACAGAAGTTTTTCACAACTGAAACTGTTAATAGCATATAATGATGATATGGTAGCCTAATTGTAACAAAATATGATATATATGTAGGCCCTATGTATGCATGTAAATATGTATATTCTGTACTGTACACATCACAGCGACAGTCAGGGGCGTAACTTTGGTCTAAAAAGTGGGGGTACCAATTTCTTACATACACGAAGCAAGGCGGAGACTGCGATCTCTGGGAAGGCACAATAATAAAATATTGATTGGCATTGTTTAAAAAGTGGGGTAACGGTACCCCTAGTCCAAAATTAAGCCTATGGCGACAGTCACAAGTCATGCAATATATTTTTTCTCTCTAATAAAATAGATAGAAGTAAGTTGAAAATGTGGCCTATAGAGGCCTAGCTAACACGAATAATTACAAACTACAGTGAAAGTGAAAAATCAAGAAAGGCTATAAACTGCATAAAATAAATTTGTGTATGTAATACGATCGTCATGCAATATCGTGCAGAAATAACATGTAGAAAATTAAGTAGGCCTAGCCAAGGGCGGAATTTCAGCTCCGCACGCCACTGTTACGATGCTGTTGCTGTTGATAATGATAATGATTATTTTGATGGTGATGATGTGATGACGACGACGATGATGATGATGATGATGATGATGATAATGGTGATGATGATGATGATGATGATGATGATGATGATGATGATGATGATGATGATGATGATAATGATGATGATGAAGATGATGATGATGACGACGACGACGACGATGATGATGATGATGATGATGACGACGACGACGACGATGATGATGATGATGATGGTGATGATGATGATGATGATGATGATGATGATGATGATGATGAGGATGATGATAATGATGATGATGATGATGATAATGATGATAGATGTTATAACGCACCTGGGATAACCCCTGCAACTCTAAGACAGCATCTAGTACAGCCAGTGTGGTCCACTTGATACACTGCAATAAACAACACAACCGTCAATCTGTTATGTTTAAGTGGCGCCGTAGAATGAGTTGTTCACATCTTGACGTTATTTACAGTGATCACAGGACGTCCAGACCCGATGTAATGCCATTAAACCTCACGCGACGTGCTGGGGCCCTCGGTTACCCTAATGGCATCTTAGGTCCAGTAACTCTTGTCTACTGCTAATTAAGATAATATGGCGGTTTCTGAATTTCTTGCTTGGAAACCGCCCATCGATTTCATGAAGACAGTTAATTGTGCACGTAAAAGATAACTTTTTAAATACAATGTGCGTTATGGAGTTCCAATGACCCCACATAGTATACCCCGTGATCGATCGAGTCGAACTGCTACGCTCGACTTGGCTCGGAAGACGATCGACTCGATCGACTAGTCGACCTTTCGTCGGTTCGAACGACTTGGAAAATAAACGATCGATTTGGTCGACTTTGTCGACTTGTACTATAGCCTGTAGTCTCTTGGCCAAAATTGCTGACGACAATTTCATTCTTATATTCCAGTGGCCTCCCTAAATAACTTACGGATTTCAATTGCACACTCTTCATCAAAACTATCAAACTGTAATTGAACTGGTAAGTAAAATTTCAGGCATTATAATTATATCGTTTCTGGTTGACTTAAGCAATTATCATTAAGGCGAGGCAGTGGGGTCGATTTTGCGAGGGCACAGGAGCGCGAGGTCCTAGAGGGAATATAATTATAGTCCGGAGGCTTGTGCGTCAGGGGTACTTACCTTCAGCATCCCTCTCATTTGAGGTACTTTGTAATAATGATGACGCTAGTCTCTTTGCTAGTATTTTGCACAATCCCTGCCATGACATTGTATTGCATCCTATGCTGCCTTCGACCAAGCTCACTTGCCACTCTCTGCACCCACAGCCCCATAACCGTGAGCTTTCAAGGTATGATAACTTGTCTGAGAAATGCTTCCTCCCTAGGATGCTATACAAATAACTATGCTCTCCCTGGGTCTGTCTACTTTACTCCTCTCCACTTCTACCCCCCCCCTTGTCCCAATTGTTTGATCACAACAAGTCTACCATGTTTGATTGTAATATGTTTGCCATGATAAGGTGTTTGATGTGACTAGAGAACCCACATTTCTGATTTAGGTCGACACCAAGAGTATTTGGAGTGTGCACCCTAGTCATACTATCTAGAATGGAAGATGGAGGCATACCAATGAACTTCCGAGGGCGCGTGAATTTTAGGCTTATTTCACTGGTCTTGCTCATAATATTTAAAGCCTAGGTTACAGTTGTTTACCTAGGCAGTAATGTGCTCGAATTCTATCTCAATGGTAGTGATGCCTGATGCGGGGACTGCAAGGTAACAATGATCTGCATATTTTAAAATGCGGTTGCTTTTGTTGATCGTTTTAAACCTGAGTTTAGTCCAGGGCTGTTACAGTAGTCGAGGGTATACGCGGGTATGCAGCGTGTACTCACCTCTAGAGACCGTATACTCACCTCAAAAAATATTTGTACAAACCTCTAAACCTTAGTTATGGAAACCTGACCGTTAGCGTGTACTCACCTCTAATTTCTTTCGAAAAACTAACCGGTAGCGTATACTCAACTCTAATTTTACCACTACAGCCCTGGTTTAGTCTCCAGCTAATCTACGCCTATAATTCTTTCAACTGTTAGAAGTTCTGCAGTTATATGCAATCGCACGCTCACAATATGCACAGTTAGTTGTTGAAGAATAGAAAATTATCGTGTAGGCCTACAAAGATGAGTTGGGCATTGGGTGACGTAGCCCCCAAAAAAGTAAGTAAAATTTTTCAGAGTCGTGTCAAGTCGAAAAAACAATGTCAAAACATTTGATCGACTCGAATTGGAAGTCGATCGAGTCGAAATTTTTTCGACCGACTCGAGTTGGCCGAGTTTCGACCAACTTGATTGGCGAACTGCGTATCCTAGTGTCGTTTCTGCGAGATAGGAAAATGGCAGGTGGTACTCCTTTAGTAAGGAACAGTGCAAGGGAGGCACTACAAAAATACTTGAAGGGGACGATAGCGCGAGCAGTGGTGATGATTCTGGCACGGAAGTGTCATTGTCTTGCTGTCAACTACTCCGCTCTATCTCGGGGCCTTTTGTACTCCGGTTTCTAGTTTACCTGGTCGGTTCTCCCTCAGGTCGTCGCTTGTGGCCTCCTAGTGGTCCCTCGGAAACACACTGTTACGGTCCAGTCTCTGAGTTTTGCTACTGTGGGTC